>CAWUFW010020082.1:0-162999 GCA_963921515.1 Calotriton arnoldi
TGTTACGTATTGCTCCCGGTAAACAGGGGAATGTGCCTGGGGTGCCCTTTGTCACCGATCCTTTTTGCATTGGCGATGGAGCTGCTGACACATAGGTTCAGACAACAAGGCTAGACGTGGGGCATACCACTGGAGGAGGTAACACACTGTCTCCCTATACGCTGATGACGTACTAATAAACGTCTGTGATATCAGAGATGGCATATCTGAGATCACAAACATCCCAATGAAGTTCTGGGTTGCCTCTGGCCTGGGAGTAAACTGGTCGAAGTGTTATGTTTCGTAGGGTACCCCAATATAGGCTTGAGTAGTCACCTGACCCTTCACCTACATTTACAGTACCATTGTACTACATAACGGGTTTTGGTATTGACCTTTTACCTAGTTAATCGGTGCATAAATGTCGTGTGGGTTTCCCTGAAAACTAGCCTCATTAATTATGCATTAGGATTCTCAGAATCACAGCAGGATTACCATCTTCTGCATAATAACTATGCATAAGGGTCATCCCTTTCGTCACCATCGGCCGACATGACACAGCAAGGTAGAATCCCCTAAGGGTACCTTTTGGGTATATATACATATACCACATCTTTGCCGGGGTAGGAAGAGGAGAAAGACTTCCATGCTGACACACTGACGCGAGACGCTGAGGTTCCTGCACGCAGACACTCCAGCCCGCAGTGGTCTGACATCCCTTGCAGGGTGTCCATCTCGAGACCAAGACCAGGTCCTTCATTCTCTCACACCAGGTAATGGGGTTGGCTCTTTCCTAGGGGGATTCTTGGCTCTACACCTATGCACAAGTTACTAACTTGTGTAACGATATATCTGTAAGAGACAGTAGTTAGTGACAGATTCCTTACCTTAGAATATCATCCCCAGGCGTCAGACTGGATCCGGAAAGTTTTTGCGTAGCAGTACCCTTGCGCGTCGGTAGGCGGCGTCGTGCGGCTCCGCGTCCGTCGTCGGGAGCGCCGGGATGACGTCGCGGGCAGTGCTTAGACGCCGCCCCTGCGCGCTGACGTCAGTTCTGTACACGACTTTCCGCGCCAGGAACGCAGAGCCATGCAAGAAGCTGACATAGGTGTCTGAAAAATACTAGGGCCCTGAAAGGGATGTCCTTAACCCTAGAAATCAGTTCGCAGAACGGGGAGGATGGGTGGGCGGTAGGAATCTGTCACTAACTACTGTCTCTTACAGATATATCGTTACACAAGTTAGTAACATGTGCATCTGAAAGAGACACGTTAGTGACAGATTCCTTACCTTAGAATAGATACCCCAGCAATACCAACCCCGGTGGTGGGTCTGCGAACAAAGATCAGACAAGGAAGTCCCAGAGGACAGAACGGCCAAAGAAGCCGTCCCTCCGGACCTGACTGTCAAGGCAGTAATGCTTTGTAAATGTGTGCAGCGAGGCCCACGTAGCTGCCTGACAGATATCCTGCAGCGGAACACCGCGGCCTAAAGCCGTGGTAGCAGCCGTTGCCCTGGTGGAATGGGCACGCAGCCCAACAGGAGGCTCCTTCTTAGCCAAAGAATAGCAGGCTTTGATACACAAGGTTACCCAGTGGGAGATGGTTCTCTTGTGCACCGCCCGACCTTTTTGGCGCCCACGTAGCCAACAAAGAGCTGGTCACCCACCCGGAAGTGTTGTGTGCGGTTGATATAAAAGGAAAGCGCACGTTTTGGGTCCAGACGGTGGAGCCTCTCTTCCTCTCTGGAAGGATGCGGAGGCGGAAAGAAGGTGGGCAAAGTGATGGTCTGCCCAATGTGGAAGGCAGTAACCACCTTTGGCAAGAAGGACGGACGCGTCCTAAGAACAACCTTGTCTGGATGGACAGACAGAAAGGGAGGTTTGCATGATAGAGCCTGGAGCTCACTCACCCGCCGAGCGGAGGTGATGGCCACCAGAAAGGCTGTCTCCAGAGTCAGAAGACGAAGAGGACAGTTATGTAGAGGCTCAAAGGGAGCGCACATGAGAAAGGTAAGAACCAAGTTCAAGTCCCACTGAGGCATCACAAACGGAACAGGAGGGAAGAGGTGTGTAATGCCTTTTAGGAACCTGTTAACAACAGGGGACTTGAAAAGGGAGGGCTGATCAGGAAGCCTGAGGAAGGCAGAAATGGCACAAAGATAGCCCTTGATGGTACCCAGGGCAGAACCCTGTTGGGCCAGTGAAAGAAGGAACAGAAGAACCTCAGAAAGAGGGGCAGAGAGGGGATTCATAGCCTTTGCTGTGCACCATGCCACAAACTTGTTCCACCTGCAGGCGTATACCACCTTAGTGGAGGGACGCCTGGCTGCCAGAATCACATCACAAACTTCGGGAGGCAAGTCGAAAGGAATCAACTGCCGCCGCTCAATCTCCACGCAAGCAGGTGGAGGCTGGACAGGTTCGGGTGGAGGACCGTCCCCTGCTGCTGCGACAGAAGATCCTCCCGAAGAGGCAGACGGATCGGGGGATCGACGCTCATTCTGAGTAGCTCGGGATACCAAACTCTTCGAGCCCAGTCCGGAGCCACAAGGATGACTTGGGCCCGGTCGCGCCGAATCTTCTTCAACACTCTGGGTAGAAGTGGTATAGGCGGAAAGGCGTACAACAGACCGCAACTCCACTCGCGACGAAAAGCGTCGCCGAGCGAGTGCCGCCTTGGAAATTACAACGCGCAGAACTGATGACATTGCGCGTTCTCTTCGGTGGCGAATAGATCTAACCAAGGCTCTCCCCACTGCAGAAAGAGTCCTTGCGCCACTTCCAAGTGAAGACGCCATTCGTGATCCATCATGCACCTGCGGCTGAGTTCGTCCGCCCTGGCGTTCAGGGAACCTGCCAGGTGTTGAACCATCAGGAACATGCCCTGATGTTCCAGCCATGTCCAGAGGCGCAGAGCCTCCTGACAGAGGGTCCACGACCCCACCCCCGCCTTGTTTGTTGCAGTACCACATGGCGGTGGTGTTGTCTGTGAACACCTGCACTACCTTCCCTTTGACAGAGGGAAGGAATGCCTTGAGTGCAAGTCGGATCGTCCGGAGCTCCAGAAGGTTGATATGGAGCCGGGACTCCGCCGGAGACCAGAGGCCTCTGATCTCCGCCTCTCCCATGTGACCGCCCCATCCCAGAAGGGACGCGTCCGTCACAACTGTGTGCTCTGGCTGGGGAAGGGAGAGGGATCTGCCCATGACCCATTGCCGGTTCGAGAGCCACCACTGCAACTGTTTTGCAGTCCCCTCCTAGATCTGGACGTGATCGGACAGGTTGCCCTGGTGCTGCGCCCACTGGAACTTCAGGTCCCACTGCAGAGCCCGCATATGCCATCTGGCATGCTCGACCAGCAGGATGCAGGAGGCCATGAGGCCCAGCAGCCTCAGGGTCATCCGTACCGAAACCCAGGATAAAGGCTGAAAGATCGGAATCATAGCCTGAATATCCCGGACTCGCCGTTCGGGAGGATAGGCCCGAACCTGCGTCGTGTCCAGAACTGCTCCGATGAAAAGGAGCTGTGGAGAAGGAATCAGATGCGACTTCGGCAGATTGATGGAGAACCCCAGAGAGTGCAGGAGTTCGGCCGTAGTCTGGAGGTGTGAGACGACTGCCGGGGACGAGCCCGCCTTCAGCAGCCAGTCGTCGAGGTAGGGGAAGACTGGAACCCCTGCCCGGCGCAGATGAGCTGCGACCACCGCCATCACTTTCGTGAACACCCGAGGGGCACTGGTAAGGCCAAAGGGGAGCACGGTGAACTGAAAGTGCTCGAGGCCTACCGTGAACCGCAGGTAACGCCGGTGGGCCGGCAGGACGGGGATGTGGAAATAAGCGTCCTGCAAGTCCAACGCTACCAACCAGTCTCCAGGGTTGAGGGCAGTCAAGACCTGAGCTAGGGTGAGCATCTTGAACTTCTCCTTCCGGAGGAAGCGATTGACGTTCCGGAGGTCTAAGATAGGACGCATGTCCTCCTTGTCCTTTTTGGGCACCAGAAAGTAGTGGGAGTAGCAACCACGTCCTACTTCTGGGGTCGGAACATGCTCGATGGCCCTCTTGGCCAAGAGGGTCGTGACTTCCTTCTGCAGAAGCACCAAGTGATCCCCTGACATGCGGTGGAATTGAGGTGGCATGGCGGGGGGGGTGGTCTCGAAGGGGAGGGAGTAGCCCCTTCGGACAATGTCCAAGACCCACCTGTCCGAGGTGATGGCACGCCAGTGGGGAAGGTGATGGCGGACCCTGCCCCCTACTGGCGTGCTGTGCACCTGAAAGGAAGGACTAGGAGTGCTTGGTGGCCGCAGACGGGGCGGGGTTGGTGGCCTGACCCGCACGCTGGTTGCCTGACCCGCCACGGCGGGAGCCACGTCCTCGGCCACGCGAAGACGCTTGCTGCGCGGGCCGGTGGCTGGGCAGCGGACGTGACTGGGCGCCCCTTCCGTGGCCACTAAAGGGGCGAAAAGCAGAGGTTAGCGGAGGGCGCACAGCAGAAAGGCCCAGGGACTTGGCAGTAGCCCGTGAGTCCTTTAAACGCTCCAGCGCATGGTCTGCTTTGGTACCAAAAAGACCGACTCCATCAAAGGGCATGTCCATGAGTGTGTTCTGGACATCACCCGAGAAACCAGTTGTTCTCAGCCAGGCGTGGCAACGCAGCGCCACCGTCGTTGCAAGCGATCTGCCCAGCGAGTCGGCGGTATAAAGGCCACAACGGATGGTGTACTTTGCCGCATCCCTTCCTTCCGCAATGGTGCGGGAAAGCAGTGTCTGGACCTCCTCAGGACACTGGGGCAAGACTTGCGCCACCGAATCCCACAGAGAGTGGGAGTATCGGCCCAAAAGGCAAGCGGTGTTCACCGACCGCAAGCCAGCACTGGAGGAAGAAAAGGCCTTCTTCCCAAATTGGTCCAGGCGTTTGGATTCCCTATCCGGAGGGGCGGTAGGGAAGGCGGTTTGGGAGGCAGAGGCTTGGACAACCAAGCTCTCGGGGGTGGGATGTTGAGAGAGAAACAAGGGGTCGCCCGGGGCGATGGCGTCGGGCCACGTTCCTATCCACAGGAGCCCCTGTGGCGGGCTTGGACCAGGAGCCCAAAAGAACGTCAGAAAGTGCGTCATTAAACGGCAGCAATGGCTCCGAGGAGGTAGCTGCCGGCTGAAGCACTTCCGTCAGGAGGTTAGTCCTGACAGCCACAGTAGGCAATTGGAGGTGTAAGGCTCCAGCTGCTCTACGCAACACCGTTGCGAAATTTGCTCCCTCCTCCGTTGCCACGGAAGGAGGAGACAGCATGCCAGTGTCAGGGGAGGTGTCTAGACCACTGGCATCCCCAAGTTCCTCTGCCCAGTCCTGGTCTTAGTCACACTGCTGTGTGAGAGGGTCATCCGACCCCTCCCAGCTCTCCTGGTCCTCCTCTGGTTCAAAATATGGAGGAGGAGGGACATCTGGGACCCAAGGCCTTATCGGCGCCGGGGCCGGCGTCGAGCGACGTCGGTTCGGCTCCATGTCCGGAACCGGAGAGAACCGGGGAACGACGCCGCCCGGAGCCCCGGGCGGCGTCAGGAACGGCACCGGGGACATCGTCGCCGGCGGAGGCGTGGTTAGGTCAACCGGCGTTGATGGGGGTTGCGGTACCACCGGAGCCGGGATCGGGGCCGGGATCAAGGCTGGTGGGACGGGCGACGCCGGGACCGGAGTCGTCGGCGACGCCGGAGCAACCCCATCAGGGCCCGCGGGGCCCGAAGGCGCACCGGAGGGAGCTTGAGGCCCGAAGAGGCGGGCCATGGCCGACAGGAATTCCTGTATTTGGGCCGGAGTCGCCCCCGAACCCGGAAAGGACGACTATAGCGGGGGCGGCTCCACAGGCACGTCCGGGGCTGCGGGGACGGTGCCGACAGGGGCCTCAGCCGAGTCGCGAGACCGGCGAGGCGAAGTCTTAGAGCGATGATGCTTCTTAGACTTTTTGTGCTTCGACTTACCCGAGGAGTGCGAAGACTTGGACTCCGACGACGGCTCCGCGACCGGCCCCTCAACCTCTCACGGGACCGGGGCTTGGTGCGGCGCGGAGCCGACTGCCGGACCTCGAGGAGCTTTCAAGACCGCTCTAGCAAAGCCTTCGGGTGTAAGGCCCGGCAGTCGGGGCACGACTTCGTGTCGTGATCTCGGCCGAGACAGTAGAGACACTCTAAGTGCAGGTCTGTGATCGACATCATTCGACCACAGACGTCGCATGGCTTGAAGCCGGGCATCCCTACCGACACCTAGGAGTCGAGATGTACTCGAAAAGAAACAGTGAAAAAATCACCAAAAATGTGGGCAAAAATTGACTAGGGCACTGCTCTTCCCGGATCTGCGCTTACTGGCGCGGAAAAAGAAGAACTGACGTCAGCGCGCCGGGCGCGTCTAGTACTGCCCGCGACGTCATCCCGGCGCTCCCGACGACGGACGCGGAGCCGCACGACGCCGCCTACCGACGCGCAAGGGTACTGCTACGCAAAAACTTTCCGGATCCAGTCTGACGCCTGGGGATATTCTAAGGTAAGGAATCTGTCACTAACGTGTCTCTTTCAGATATACATGCTAGGTACACTTGGGTACATCTAGTTAGGGTTGCATCGTAGGAGTACGCATTATTATTGTCGCACAAGTTACTAACTTGTGTAACGATATATCTGTAAGAGACAGTAGTTAGTGACAGATTCCTTACCTTAGAATATCCCCAGGCGTCAGGCTGGATCCGGAAAGTTTTTGCGTAGCAGTACCCTTGCGCGTCGGTAGGCGGCGTCGTGCGGCTCCACGTCCGTCGTCGGGATCGCCGGGATGACGTCGCGGGCAGTACTCAGACGCCGCCCTGCGCGCTGACGTCAGTTCTGTACACGACTTTCCGCGCCAGGAACGCAGAGCCATGCAAGAAGCTGACATAGGTGTCTGAAAAATACTAGGGCCCTGAAAGGGATGTCCTTAACCCTAGAAATCAGTTCGCAGAACGGGGAGGATGGGTGGGGCGGTAAGGAATCTGTCACTAACTACTGTCTCTTACAGATATATCGTTACACAAGTTAGTAACTTGTGCATCTGAAAGAGACACGTTAGTGACAGATTCCTACCTTAGAATAGATACCCCAGCAATACCAACCCCGGTGGTGGGTCTGCGAACAAAGATCAGACAAGGAAGTTCCGGAGGACAGAACGGCCAAAGAAGCCGTCCCTCCGGACCTGGCTGTCAAGGCAGTAATGCTTGGCAAACGTGTGCAGCGAGGCCCACGTAGCTGCCTGACAGATATCCTGCAGCGGAACACCGCGGCCTAAAGCCGTGGTAGCAGCCGTAGCCCTGGTGGAATGGGCACGCAGCCCAACAGGAGGCTCCTTCTTAGCCAAAGAATAGCAGGCTTTGATACACAAGGTTACCCAGCGGGAGATGGTTCTCTTGTGCACCGCCCGACCTTTTTTGGCGCCCACGTAGCTAACAAAGAGCTGGTCATCCACCCGGAAGTGTTGTGTGCGGTTGATATAAAAGGAAAGCGCACGTTTTGGGTCCAGACGGTGGAGCCTCTCTTCCTCTCTGGAAGGATGCAGAGGCGGAAAGAAGGTGGGCAAAGTGATGGTCTGCCCAATGTGGAAGGCAGTAACCACCTTTGGCAAGAAGGACGGACGCGTCCTAAGAACAACCTTGTCTGGATGGACAGACAGAAAGGGAGGTTTGCATGATAGAGCCTGGAGCTCACTCACCCTCCGAGCGGAGGTGATGGCCACCAGAAAGGCTGTCTTCAGAGTCAGAAGACGAAGAGGACAGTTATGTAGAGGCTCAAAGGGAGCGCACATGAGAAAGGTAAGAACCAAGTTCAAGTCCCACTGAGGCATCACAAACGGAACAGGAGGGAAGAGGTGTGTAATGCCTTTTAGAAACCTGTTAACAACAGGGGACTTGAAAAGGGAGGGCTGATCAGGAAGCCTGAGGAAGGCCGAAATGGCACAAAGATAGCCCTTGATGGCACCCAGGGCAGAACCCTGTTGGGCCAGAGAAAGAAGGAACAGAAGAACCTCAGAAAGAGGGGCAGAGAGGGGATTCACAGCCTTTGCTGTGCACCATGCCACAAATTTGTTCCACCTGCAGGCGTATACCACCTTAGTGGAGGGACGCCTGGCTGCCAGAATCACATCACAAACTTCGGGAGGCAAGTCGAAAGGAATCAACTGCCGCTGCTCAATCTCCACGCAAGCAGGTGTAGACTGGACAGGTTCGGGTGGAGGACCGTCCCCTGCTGCTGCGACAGAAGATTCTGCCAAAGAGGCAGACGGATCGGGGGATCGACGCTCATACTGAGTAGCTCGGGATACCAAACTCTTCGAGCCCAGTCCGGAGCCACAAGGATGACTTGGGCCCGGTCGCGCCCGAATCTTCTTCAACACTCTGGGTAGAAGTGGTATAGGCGGAAAGGCGTACAACAGACCGCAACTCCACTCGCGACAAAAAGCGTCGCCGAGCGAGTGCCGCCTTGGAAATTCCAACGCGCAGAACTGCTGACATTGCGCGTTCTCTTCGGTGGCGAATAGATCTAACCAAGGCTCTCCCCACTGTAGAAAGAGTCCTTGCGCCACTTCCGAGTGAAGACGCCATTCGTGATCCATCATGCACCTGCGGCTGAGTTCGTCCGCCCTGGCGTTCAGGGAACCTGCCAGGTGTTGAACCATCAGGAATATGCCCTGATGTTCCAGCCATGGCCAGAGGCGCAGAGCCTCCTGACAGAGGGTCCACGACCCCACCCCGCCTTGTTTGTTGCAGTACCACATGGCGGTGGTGCTGTCTGTGAACACCTGCACTACCTTCCCTTTGACAGAGGGAAGGAATGCCTTGAGTGCAAGTCGGATCGCCCGGAGCTCCAGAAGGTTGATATGGAGCCGGGACTCCGCCGGAGACCAGAGGCCTCTGATCTCCGCCTCTCCCATGTGACCGCCCCATCCCAGAAGGGACGCGTCCGTCACAACTGTGTGCTCTGGCTGGGGAAGGGAGAGGGATCTGCCCATGACCCATTGCCGGTTCGAGAGCCACCACTGCAACTGTTTTGCAGTCCCCTCCGAGATCTGGACGTGATCGGACAGGTTGCCCTGGTGCTGCGCCCACTGGAACTTCAGGTCCCACTGCAGAGCCCGCATATGCCATCTGGCATGATCGACCAGCAGGATGCAGGAGGCCATGAGGCCCAGCAGCCTAAAGGCTGAAAGATCGGAATCATAGCCTGAATATCCCGGACTCGCCGTTCGGGAGGATAGGCCCGAAACTGCGTCGTGTCCAGAACTGCTCCGATGAAAAGGAGCTGTGGAGAAGGAATCAGATGCGACTTCGGCACATTGATGGAGAACCCCAGAGAGTGCAGGAGTTCGGCCGTAGTCTGGAGGTGGGAGACAACTGCCTGGGACGAGCCCGCCTTCAGCAGCCAGTCGTCGAGGTAGGGGAAGACTGGAACCCCTGCCCGGCGCAGATGAGCTGCGACCACCGCCATCACTTTCGTGAACACCCGAGGGGCACTGGTAAGGCCAAAGGGGAGCACGGTGAACTGAAAATGCTCGAGGCCTACCGTAAACCGCAGGTAACGCCGGTGGGCCGGCAGGACGGGGATGTGGAAATAAGCGTCCTGTAAGTCCAACGCTACCAACCAGTCTCCAGGGTCGAGGGCAGTCAAGACCTGAGCTAGGGTGAGCATCTTGAACTGCTCCTTCCGGAGGAAGCGATTGACGTTCCGGAGGTCCAAGATAGGACGCATGTCCGCCTTGTCCTTTTTGGCCACCAGAAAGTAGTGGGGGTAGCAACCACGTCCTACTTCTGGGGTCGGAACATGCTCGATGGCCCTCTTGGCCAAGAGGGCCGCAACTTCCTGTCGAAGAAGTGCCAAATGGTCCCCCGACATGCGGTGGTGCTGAGGTGGCATGGCTGGAGGGGCAGTCTCGAAGGGGAGGGAGTAACCCCTTCGGACAATGTCCAAAACCCACCTGTCCGATGTGATGGTGCGCCAGTGGGGCAGGTGATGGCGGACCCTGCCCCCCACTGGCGTGCTGTGGACCGGAAAGGACGGACTAGGAGGGCTTGGAGGCTGTGGACGGGGCGGAGGTGGTGGCCTGACCCGCTCGCTGGTTACCCGACCCGCCTCGGCGGGAGCCACATCCTCGGCCGCGCGAAGGCGTTTGCTGCGCGGGCCGGTGGCTGATCAGTGGACGTGACTGGGCGCCCCTTCCGTGGCCACGAAAGGGGCGAGAAGCAGACTGCTGCGGAGGGCGCAAGGCAGAGAGGCCCAAGGACTTGGCCGTAGCCCGCGAGTCCTTAAAGCGCTCCAGCGCGCTGTCTGCCTTATTGCCAAAAAGGCGGATACCATCAAAGGGCATGTCCATAAGGGTGTTTTGGACATCACCCGAGAAACCAGTGGTCCTCAGCCAGGCGTGACGGCGAAGCGCCACTGTCGTAGCAAGCGATCTGCCTAGCGAGTCAGCGGTGTCTAGGCCACATTTGATGGTGAACTTCGCTGCTTCTCTCCCTTCCGCAACAACACGGGAGAGAAGTGCCTGGACCTCCTCAGGACACTTGGGCAGCACTTGCGCCACCGAATCCCACAGAGAGTGGGAGTAACGGCCCAAAAGGCAAGCGGTGTTCACGGACCGCAAGCCAGCACTGGAGGAAGAAAAACCTTCTTCCCAAATTGGTCCAGTTTTTGGATTCCCTATCCGGCGGAGCGGTAGGGAAGGCGCTCTGGGAGGCAGAGGCTTGGACAACCAAGCTCTCGGGGTGGGGTGTTGGGAGAGAAACAGAGGGTCGCCCGGGGCCGGGCGATGGCGTCGGGCTACGTTCCTGTCCACAGGAGCCCCTGTGGTGGGCCTGGACCAGGTGCCCAAAAGAAAATCCGAAAGTGCGTCGTTGAACGGCAGCAGTGGCTCCGAAGAGGTAGCCGCCGGCTGAAGCACTTCTGTCAGGAGGTTAGTCCTGACAGCCACCGTAGGGAGCTCGAGGCGCAGGGCCTCAGCCGCCCTACGCAACACCGTTGCATAACTTGCTCCCTCCTCCGTAGCCACGGAAGGAGGAGACAGCATGCCAAGGTCAGGAGAGGTGTCCAGACCACTGGCATCCCCCAGTTCCTCAGCCCAGTCCTGATAAGGCTCACATTGAGCTGTGAGAGGGTCTTCCGACCCCTCCCAGTCCTCCTCGTCCTCCAAAACAGGTGAAAAGTAAGGAGGAGGGACAGAAGGAACAAAAGGTTCCATCGGCGCCGGAATCGGCGTCGATCCGGCTCCGTGTCCGGGGAGAACCTGGGGACGGCGCCGTCCGGGGCTTCGGACGGCGCCGTGAACGGTACCGGTGAGGTCAGCGCCGGTGGAGGTGTCGTTAGGTCAACCGGCGTCGACCGGGATCCAGGCCTGGATCCGAGGGGGTCCTGCGGCGCCGGGGCCAAAGCCGCCAGAGACACCGGGGCCGGAGCCGCCGGTGGTGCCGAGGGAGGACTCCCACTGGGGCCCGTGGGGCCCGAAGGTGCACCGGGGGAACCCTTAGGCCCGAAGATGCGGGCCATGGCCGACAGGAACTCCTGTATCTCGGCCGGAGTCGACGTCGGACCCGAAACAGGCGAGTAGGCCGGCGACGGCTGCGCGGGCACCCCCGGAGCCACGGGGGCGGCAAAGTCTAGACCCTCGGCCGGGTCGCGAGACCGGCGAGGGGAGGTCTTAGAGCGACGCTTCTTAGACCTCTTGTGCTTCGCCTTACCTGAGGACGAAGACTTTGACCCCAACGAATGACGACAGCTCCGCGACCGGCCCCTCGACCTCTCACGGGACCAGGACCTCGAGCGGCGCGGAGCCGAGTGCCGGGCCTCGAGGAGCTTTCGAGACCGCTCTCGCAAAGCCTTCGGAGCGAGGGACCGACACTCGGGGCACGACTGGGGGTCGTGGCCGCGCCCCAGGCAGAAGAGACACTCACGGTGCGGATCCGTAATCGACATCATGCGATTACAGACCTCGCATGGCTTGAAGCCGGGCATCCCTACTGACACCTTTGGAGTCGAAACGACTCGAAAAACTTGGACAAAAAGTCTCAAAAATATTCAGTCAAAAAATGACTGGGGCACTGCTCAATCCGGATCTGCGCTTACTGGCGCGGAAAAGAAAGAACTGACGCCAGCGCGCATGGGCGGCGTCTAAGTACTGGCCGCGACGTCATCCCGGCGATCACGACGCCGACGACGGACGCGGAGCCGCACAACGCCGCCTACCGACGCGCATGGGTACTGCTACGCAAAACTTTCCGGATCCAGCCTGACGCCTGGGGATATTCTAAGGTAAGGAATCTGTCACTAACGTGTCTCTTTCAGATATGTATTTATATACCTGCATATATTCGTTGTTTTAGCACTATGGTAGAAATCTGCCATCCATTTACTCTGTTGGTGCTTATAATCAATTATATCTGTTTCTGTCTTATGGTTGTTTCAGCACACCGATTTTACACTAGATAGACGCTGGTTCAATAAATGCTTATTGAAAACGTCCCCACTGTTTATTCTCTGTATCTCTCTGAGACAAAGTGAGCACAAGAGACTGAGCGAAAAGTACTGTACTGTTTCCCCGATCCCTGATGGGACAGGGTTGTCATGTTCGATAGGTGCCAGGAACTATTCTCTCCATGGTAAGAGGAGTTTACAGTGGCACTGTGAGCTAGCTGGTATACAGGCGAACATATCCGGTGGGGGGTGTCTGTTATCAGTCTAGCACCAACCCACAGTTTATTTTGTCTATGTGAGAAGTTGGCCTGGTATATGCTGCCACTAATTAAAGTGGGCACCTTGCACCAGTCCAAACGACCCTTATGATGTATGAGGTCAAAGATAACCTTTAGAAAGCTATCCTAGTAGTAGCTGTGGAGAGCAGCCTTCAGGCTTAATCTTGAAGGAATGTAAAGCAGCTTGTTTTACCAGAATATCACCTCCTATATTGACTAAATGAAAGGAGAACCACACAGCAGTTATATAAAAATATGTATTTATTAATATAACACTCTCTAGTATCCGCTACACGAGGATAGAACACAAAGCACACAATACAAGAACAATAGAACACTTGTAAGTAGCACAGTACACAGTGGGCTCCAGGGGGAGACCAAACCATATACTAAAATAGTGGTATAACAGCCACGACTCGGGTCAAGACAAGGTCTAGAGCACATAGAATCGCTGGGACCCCAAGGAACCACCCAAGGTGAGTAGATAGGGACCCCACGGAGGACGGGTGCAGTGTGCTAACACGACCGCGAGCTCCGTACAATTCTATGGGGAAGTCACGGTTGCAATTTCACAGTTTAAGGACCCTTCTAGGAGGACTTCGAGGAAACCCTTTGGAACTTGAGAGGTTGGAGAGCCACCCCACCTGTGGCTACCGTAGTACCCGAGTTACCTATCCCAGAGGAGCCAGGTGCATAAGTCTGGAGTGGTGTCGGAAACCGCAGTCGTTCTCAATGGAGGGCTGCGAAGAAGTACTGCTGCCGTGAAGGTGAAAAGGGTCCGGTGGAATCCAAGCCTGGATTCTGGAAGGAAGGAACCTGAAAGCAGAGGGGACAGAGTCTGGGTCACTTCAGAGTGACCAGGGGCTCGGTAGACGAATGCCCACCGATGTCAGGTGCGAAGAAGGGATGCTTGACTCTGCAGCTACGAGGACCAGGAGACGTCGAGGATGACCAGGAGCCAGATGCGAGCTGTACCACGAAGGATGTCGAGTGCTGAGGGGTCGGTGTCCGGCTGGAGCACCAACAAGCCTTGGCAAAAGCAACCCATGCAGGAAGGTCAAGCAGGTTACAGTGTGGACCAGCAAGGTCCAGGGGACTCACCAAGCAATGGAGAGTCAGGGCACGTCTGGAGCAACCAGGAAAGCCCAACAGAAATCAAGATGACTCTCAGGAGGACCCAGAGGCCGAATGACCAGGAGTCGCGAGGGGACCTCGAGCAAGATTGCAAAGTACCAGCCCATGGAGCACTCGGTGCGAGGAGGCCGGAGTTCTTTGGTGAAAATACTGCTTAGGATCAGGACTACACAAAGTCCAATGCAAAAGCTCGGGAATCGCCAACAAGCATATGCAACTGCAAATGGACGCGGTGCACAGGGGTTCGGGTTATGCAGTCCCCACGAGGGATACTGGCCTCAAACTTGCTGAGAGGGTAGATCGACCTCAGGGACCTTCAGAAACCTACCTCCTGTGTTGCTGAAATATTCGGAGTCCGCAGAAGAGCGGGAGCAGCAGACCGGTCAGTTGGGTTAAGGTGCCTGCAAATGCAGGGGAGTGACTCCTTCACTCCAAGTGAGATTCTTCAGTTGTCCTTAGTGCACCACAGGTCCTGCACGGAGCCTGTATGGAGCAAGGGCACAGACAAAGCTTTGGACAGAGAGGGAGACGAAGTCGGGCCCAGTCGAGGTCCAGCAAAGTCCAGAGTGTCCAGACAGTGGAAGGTCAGTGGTTTCTTCTTGTAGAATCTTGTCCACGTAAAATCTAAAGTCTTCCAGCCAGGTAAGCCCTTTTGTACCCACTGGAGGGGGTTGGACAGATTCGGGGGACCCTCCTAGGGGAGGGTCAGGACAGAGGGGTGGTAACACCCATGACCTTTGTCCAGTTTTGCGCCAGAGCAGGAGCCAATGGCTCCCAGAACTGGTTTGAGCTGGACTATGCACAGGGACACCAAATGTGCCCCCAGTGCAGACTTTCAGGCACTCTCAGAGTGCACCCACCCAGCCCCAATACACTAAACCCTGTCTGGGAGGTGGTCACACCTCCCTGTAACAGGATGCCTATTGTGCTGCCTTCCTCTGCTCGAGCTTGGCTCAGCAGCAGGAGGGCAGAAGCACAAGTTACTAACTTGTGTAACGATATATCTGTAAGAGACAGTAGTTAGTGACAGATTCCTTACCTTAGAATATCCCCAGGCGTCAGGCTGGATCCGGAAAGTTTTTGCGTAGCAGTACCCTTGCGCGTCGGTAGGCGGCGTCGTGCGGCTCCGCGTCCGTCGTCGGCGTCGTGATCGCCGGGATGACGTCGCGGGCAGTACTTAGACGCCGCCCCTGCGCGCTGACGTCAGTTCTGTACACGACTTTCCGCGCCAGGAACGCAGAGCCATGCAAGAAGCTGACATAGGTGTCTGAAAAATACTAGGGCCCTGAAAGGGATGTCCTTAACCCTAGAAATCAGTTCGCAGAACGGGGAGGATGGGTGGGGCGGTAGGGAATCTGTCACTAACTACTGTCTCTTACAGATATATCGTTACACAAGTTAGTAACTTGTGCATCTGAAAGAGACACGTTAGTGACAGATTCCTTACCTTAGAATAGATACCCCAGCAATACCAACTGCGGTGGTGGGTCTGCGAACAAAAATCAGACAAGGAAGTCCTGGAGGACAGAACGGCCAAAGAAGCCGTCCCTCCGGACCTGACTGTCAAGGCAGTAATGCTTTGTAAACGTGTGCAGCGAGGCCCACGTAGCTGCCTGACAGATAACCGGCAGCGGAACACCGCGGCCCAAGGCCGTGGTAGCAGCCGTTGCCCTGGTGGAATGGGCACGCAGCCCAACAGGAGGCTCCTTCTTAGCCAAAGAATAGCAGGTCTTGATGCACAAGGTAACCCAGCGGGAGATGGTTCGTTTGTGCACCGCCCGACCTTTTTTGGCGCCCACGTAGCTAACAAAGAGCTGGTCATCCACCCGGAAGTGTTTTGTGTGGTCGATATAGAAGGAGAGCGCACGTTTTGGGTCCAGACGGTGGAGCCTCTCTTCCTCTCTGGAAGGATGCGGAGGCGGAAAGAAGGTAGGCAAAGTGATGGTCTGCCCAATGTGGAAGGCAGTAACCACCTTTGGCAAGAAGGACGGACGCGTCCGAAGAACAACCTTGTCTGGATGAACAGACAGAAAGGGAGGTTTGCAAGATAGAGCCTGGAGCTCACTCACCCGCCGAGCGGAGGTGATGGCCACCAGAAAGGCTGTCTTCAGAGTCAGAAGACGAAGAGGACAGTTATGTAGAGGCTCAAAGGGAGCGCACATTAAAAAGGTAAGAACCAAGTTCAAGTCCCACTGAGGCATTACAAACGGAACAGGAGGCAAGAGGTGTGTAATGCCTTTTAAGAACCTGTTAACAACAGGGGACTTGAAAAGGGAGGGCTGATCAGGGAGCCTGAGGAAGGCCGAGATAGCACAAAGATAACCCTTGATGGTACCCAGGGCAGAACCCTGTTGGGCCAGAGAAAGAAGGAACAGAAGGACCTCAGAAAGAGGGGCAGAAAGGGGATTCACAGCCTTTGCTGTGCACCATGCCACAAATTTGTTCCACCTGCAGGCGTATACCACCTTAGTGGAGGGACGCCTGGCTGCCAGAATCACATCACAAACTTCGGGAGGCAAGTCGAAAGGAATCAACTGCCGCCGCTCAATCTCCACGCAAGCAGGTGTAGACTGGACAGGTTCGGGTGGAGGACCGTCCCCTGCTGCTGCGACAGAAGATCCTCCCGAAGAGGCAGACGGATCGGGGGATCTACGCTCATACTGAGTAGCTCGGGATACCAAACTCTTCGAGCCCAGTCCGGAGCCACAAGAATGACTTGGGCCCGGTCGTGCCGAATCTTCTTCAACACTCTGGGTAGAAGTGGTATAGGCGGAAAGGCGTACAATAGACCGCAACTCCATTCGTGACGAAAAGCGTCGCCGAGCGAATGCCGCCTTGGAAATTCCAACGCGCAGAACTGATGACATTGCGCGTTCTCTTCGGTGGCGAATAGATCTAACCAAGGCTCTCCCCACTGTAGAAAGAGTCCTTGCGCCACTTCCGAGTGAAGACGCCATTCGTGATCCATCATGCACCTGCGGCTGAGTTCGTCCGCCCTGGCGTTCAGGGAACCTGCCAGGTGTTGAACCATCAGGAACATGCCCTGATGTTCCAGCCATGTCCAGAGGCGCAGAGCCTCCTAACAAAGGGTCCACGACCCCACCCCGCCTTGTTTGTTGCAGTACCACATGGCGGTGGTGTTGTCTGTGAACACCTGCACTACCTTCCCTTTGACAGAGGGAAGGAATGCCTTGAGTGCAAGTCGGATCGCCCGGAGCTCCAGAAGGTTGATATGGAGCCGGGACTCCGCCGGAGACCAGAGGCCTCTGATCTCCGCCTCTCCCATGTGACCGCCCCATCCCAGAAGGGACGCGTCCGTCACAACTGTGTGCTCTGGCTGGGGAAGGGAGAGGGATCTGCCCATGACCCATTGCCGGTTCGAGAGCCACCACTGCAACTGTTTTGCAGTCCCCTCCGAGATCTGGACGTGATCGGACAGGTTGCCCTGGTGCTGGGCCCACTGGAACTTCAGGTCCCACTGCAGAGCCCGCATATGCCATCTGGCATGATTGACCTGCAGGAGGCCATGAGGCCCAGCAGCCTCAGGGTCATCCGTACCGAAACCCAGGATAAAGGCTGAAAGATCGGAATCATAGCCTGAATATCCCGGACTCGCCGTTCGGGAGGATAGGCCCGAAACTGCGTCGTGTCCAGAACTGCTCCGATGAAAAGGAGCTGTGGAGAAGGAATCAGATGCGACTTCGGCACATTGATGGAGAACCCCAGCGAGTGCAGGAGTTCGGCCGTAGTCTGGAGGTGGGAGACGACTGCCTGGGACGAGCCCGCCTTCAGCAGCCAGTCGTCGAGGTAGGGGAAGACTGAAACCCCTGCCCGGCGCAGATGAGCTGCGACCACCGCCATCACTTTCGTGAACACCCGAGGGGCACTGGTAAGGCCAAAGGGGAGCACGGTGAACTGAAAATGCTCGAGGCCTACCGTGAACCGAAGGTAACGCCGGTGGGCCGGCAGGACGGGGATGTGGAAATAGGCGTCCTGCAAGTCCAACGCTACCAACCAGTCTCCAGGGTCGAGGGCAGTCAAGACCTGAGCTAGGGTGAGCATCTTGAACTTCTCCTTCCGGAGGAAGCGATTGACGTTCCGGAGGTCCAAGATAGGACGCATGTCCTCCTTGTCCTTTTGGGCACCAGGAAGTAGTGGGAGTAGCAACCACGTCCTACTTCTGGGGTCGGAACATGCTCGATGGCCCTCTTGGCCAAGAGGGCCGTGACTTCCTTCTGCAGAAGTACCAAGTGATCCCCTGACATGCGGTGGAATTGAGGTGGCATGGCTGGGGGGTGGTCTCGAAGGGGAGGGAGTAGCCCCTTCGGACAATGTCCAAGACCCACCTGTCCGAGGTGATGGGACGCCAGTGGTGAAGGTGATGGCGGACCCTGCCCCTACTGGCGTGCTGTGCACCTGAAAGGAGGGACTAGGAGGGCTTGGAGGCCGCGGACGGGTTGGAGGTGGTGGCCTGACCCGCACGCTGGTTGCCCGAACCGCCACGGCGGTATCCACGTCCTCGGCAACGCGAAGACGCCTGCTGCGCGGGCCGGTGGCTGGGCTGCTGACGTGACTGGGCGCCCCTTCCGTGGCCACGATAGGGGCGAAAAGCAGAAGGTAGCGGAGGGCCTGTAGCAGAAAGGCCCAGGGACTTGGCAGTAGCCCGTGAATCCTTAAAACGCTCCAACGCATGGTCTGCTTTGGAACCAAAAAGACCGACTCCATCAAAGGGCATATCCATGAGGGTATTCTGGACATCACCCGAAAAACCAGTGGTTCTCAGCCAGGCGTGGCGACGCAGCGCCACCGTCGTTGCAATAGATCTGCCCAGCGAGTCGGCGGTATCAAGGCCACAACGTATGGTGTATTTGGCCGCATCCCTTCCTTCCGCAATGGCGCGGGTAAGCAGTGTCTGGACCTCCTCAGAACACTGGGGCAAAACAGTCGCCACCGAATCCCACAAGGAGTGGTTATATCGGCCCAAAAGACAAGCGGTGTTGATGGACCGCAAGCCAGCACTGGAGGAAGAAAAACCCTTCTTCCCAAATTGATCCAGGCGTTTGGATTCCCTATCCGGAGGGGCGGTAGGGAAGGCGGTTTGGGAAGCCGAGGCTTGGACAACCAAGCTCTCAGGAGTGGGGTGGACAGAGAGAAACAAGGGGTCGCCCGGAGCTGGGCGATGGCGTCGGGACACGTTCCTATCCACAGGAGCCCCTGTGTTGGGCTTGGACCAGGCGCCCAAAGAACGTCAGTGAGTGCATCGTTGAACGGCAGCACAGTCTCCAAGGTGGAGGCTGCCGGCTGAAGCACTTCTGTCAAGAGATTAGTCTTGACCGTCACCGTAGGGAGTCGGAGATGTAAGGCTCCAGCTGCCCTACGCAACACCGTTGCAAAATTGGCTCCCTCCTCCGTAGCCACGGGAGGAGACAGCATGCCAGTGTCAGGGGAAGTATCTAGACCACTGGCATCCCCTAGTTCCTCTGCCCAGTCCTCATCATACTGACACTGTTGTGCCAGAGGGTCCTCAGACCCCTCCCAGTCCTCCTGGTCCTCCTCCGGTTCAAAATAAGGAGGAGGAGGGACATTTGGGACCCAGGGTCTCATTGGCGCCGGAACCGGCGTCGAGCGACGTCGGTCCGGCTCCATGTCCGGAGCCGGAGAGTACATGGGGACGACGCCGCCCGGAGCCCCGGGCGGCGTCAGGAACGGCACCGGAGACATCGGCGCCGGTGGAGTCAGGTCGACCGGCGTCGATGGGGGTTGCGGTACCACCGGAGTCGGGATCGAGGCCGGGGCCGGAGCCGGGACCGAGGCTGGAGGCACGAGCGACGCCAAGACCGGAGTCGTCGGCGACGCCGGGGCAACCCCATCAGGGTCCGCGGGGCCCGAAGGCGCACCGGAGGGACCTTGAGGCCCGAAGAGGCGGGCCATGGCCGACAGGAATTCCTGTACTTGGGCCGGATCCGCCCCCAAACCCGGGAAGGACGGGTATTGCGGGGGCGGCTCCACAGGCATGTCCGGGGCCGCGGGGATGGTGCCGGGAGGGGCCTCAGCCGAGTCGCGAGACCGGCGAGGCGAAGTCCTAGAGCGATGATGCTTTTGGACTTCTTGTGTTTAGACTTACCGGACGACGAAGACTTGGATCCCGACGACCGGCGAGGACTCCGCGACCGACCCCTCGACCTCTCACGCGACCGGGGCTTGGTGTGGCGCGGAGCCGACTGCCGGGCCTCGAGGAGCTTCGAGACCGCTCTCGCAAAGCTTTCGGGTTTAGGGACCGGCAGTCGGAACACGACTTCGTGTCGTGGTCTCGCCCGAGGCAGAAGAGACACTCCAGATGCGGGTCTGTGATGGACATCATCCGAGCACAGGCGTCGCAACGTTTAAAGCCGGGCATCCCTACGACACCTTGGAGTCGATATGAAAGAAACAGTGAAAAAATTCACCAAAAAAGTTCGTCAAAAAATGACTAGGGCACTGCTCTTCCCGGATCTGCGCTTGCTGGCGCGGAAAAAGAAGAACAGAACTGACGTCAGCGCGCAGGGGCGGCGCCTAAGTACTGCCCGCGACGTCATCCCGGCGATCACGACGCCGACGACGGACGCGGAGCCGCACAACGCCGCCTACCGACGCGCAAGGGTACTGCTACGCAAAAACTTTCCGGCTCCAGCCTGACGCCTGGGGATATTCTAAGGTAAGGAATCTGTCACTAACGTGTCTCTTTCAGATACATTGCTACCTTATTATCGACTTACATGATATGAGGTGTGCAGTGGAACCAATATAAACCTTCGTGTCGATATTCAGATATTTTTTCTATTGATCTAAAAACAATAATACCCGCCTTAAGATATATAATTTTGGAAGATTTACAAGTGATGACAAATTACCAGTGCAGAATAAGAAATTCCATCTTACTTTACATAGGTAATGGATGCGCAATATTTCAAACCACCCGGAAGCCCTCCTCGATGAAAACAATCGCCTCACAAACAGTCATTTAAAAATGCCTCGGACTCCGGTCACATGATGTGTGAAGATCCAATTGGAAACGTGCACCGTTAATGCGACCTCACTAAACTTTATTGGGTTTTGAGATAATCCACGGCCGGGTACACTGCGTCAATAAATATCTTGAAAACTTTATTGATAATTGTTAACACGCAGGGCAATGTGGAGACATGCTTAGAGCACCACATCAAGTTATCTCTTCTAACTTTATTGATTTTTGACACTGACATGGCCTACGTCCTGTCACTTCTCCTAACTATGTTTGGGTATCACAGACACGGCATCATATGTTGAAGAAGGGGCAATATATGCATCATTAATCATGCCAACTGGTTATTTTTGGAAAAAGATGGATAAGGAGGGCTCGTTAACATCCTATGTGTAACAGACTTACAAAGGAGAATATTATGAAAAGTTAGCAAGATAAAAACCTTGTATACTATACATATGCACCCTCCAGGGAGAAAAATCACAGGAACACGGTAGTACAGCCTTTACCTGGAAATAGTGTACAACTGGCATAGAGCCCTATACCAATGATAAGAGTCCCAATGAACACGTCACAATCATGACAGTGGATATATGCCTCAACAGATACCATGCACGAAAAACCTGAAGCTTACCCTGCATTATAGCGTATGGCTTGCTCCCATGGAATTTCTTGATTTAATCCACGCATCACCATGTCTAAAGTGAAGATCCAATATACTTCTCTGCTTTTCCTGATAGCTTCAGGATCACAACCTGGTTTGTGGTTAATTTTTTCTAAAATGAGCCAGTCAATCTCTTCAGGTTTGTGCCCTTTCTCTAAATAATGCTTCACAAGGGGCACCATAATTTTCTTGGTGCAGATAGCAGAAGAGATGCTCTGTTTGTCGCGTAGCTAAGGACCTGGATGTTTCCCCTACATATCCTAGTTTACATGGACATAGTCGAAGATATACAATTTTCTTAGTCTTACAGTTGGTAAATGATTTCATATCGATGTGATGGGAGTGGTGTTCAAATGTTGCCGTTATAATAGCGTTATCACACGCTTTACACTGTGAACACGTGTAATTCCCAACTACTGCATGGAAACCGTCAATGGTTTTCTGAACGCAGGGCGTAGTGTTGTTCATGCGAGAATGGACTATATGGTCTTTCAAGTTTTTGTTGCGCTTATGGGTAAACATAGGACGTGGCAGTTTGTCATTCTCGTCCGCATTGACATTCAGAATGTGCCAATTGGCACATATGATCTGGCAAACTCTCTCATTGAGAGTTGAATGTCTAGTGACACAGACCAACTTATGCTCTGCTTTGGGTGGATGGTTTCCCAACAGATAATCCCGGTCATAGAAACGGGAACGTTTGTACGCCTCACGCACCAATCTTCTAGGATACCCTCTGGGTGTGAATTTAGATTTGATCATGGTGGATCTAGTATCGTAGGCTGTTAAGTTGGTGCAGTTTCGCCTCAGCCGGAGAAACTGCCCAAACAGAATACTTTCCTTCTGAGTCTTAGGATAGTAACTATTAAAATGTAATAGTGTATTCCTAGCTGTTGGTTTGACATAGAGATCAACTTCCAAAGTTCGGTTTTGCTCCTTAATTTCTATGTCTAGAAACTCGATTTTCTGATTGCTGATGCTGGCCATGAATTTCTTGGTGATATTATAGATTTTTCTTTTCACTTTGAGAGTCGGGTCCAGTTTCACAGGTAAATAGTGCTCCATGTCATTTAACAGGACCTGCATTTTATGTATATAGTTATCAGTGTCTTACACCACTATGCCACCCCCTTTATCGCACTTTTTGATGGTTACGCCTGTACTGTCTCTAAGATCACAAAGGGCATTCTATTCTTTCTTGTCCAGATTGGGGGAAGGATGAGGTATATTGTTGATAGTGGTTTTAAGACGTTTGAGTACTGCGTTCTCAAAAATACTCACTTCCGGTCCAAGTTGGTCCAGACTGGGAGTAAAAGTGGATTGCGGACGCAGCCCTGTACGATTGTAAGAATGGTGGTCATTACAAGAAGTTTCGGAGAAGAATTTTTTCAAGCGTATTTTGCGGAAAAAGGCCATGATGTCTTGGTATAATTAAAAAATGTTGGCACCGGTGTGTGGTACAAAGGAAAGTCCTTTAGATAAAAGCGCAATAGTAGATTGTTCTAGAGATTTATGTGACAAATTGAAAATGGGTATTTGGTTTACAGTCTCCAATACTGAGCATTCCGAGTCACTAGAAATTGTTGATTGTTCTGTTGACAATTGCCACGATTGAAATTGTCCCGATGCACAAGTTACTAACTTGTGTAACGATATATCTGTAAGAGACAGTAGTTAGTGACAGATTCCTTACCTTAGAATATCCCCAGGCGTCAGGCTGGATCCGGAAAAGTTTTGCGTAGCAGTACCCTTTGCGCGTCGGTAGGCGGCGTCGTGCGGCTCCGCGTCCGTCGTCCGTCGTCGTGATCGCCGGGATGACGTCGCGGGCAGTACTTAGACGCCGCTCCTGCGCGCTGACGTCAGTTCTGTACCACGACTTTCCGCGCCAGGAACGCAGAGCCATGCAAGAAGCTGACATAGGTGTCTGAAAAATACTAGGGCCCTGAAAGGGATGTCCTTAACCCTAGAAATCAGTTCGCAGAACGGGGAGGATGGGTGGGCGGTAAGGAATCTGTCACTAACTACTGTCTCTTACAGATATATCGTTACACAAGTTAGTAACTTGTGCATCTGAAAGAGACACGTTAGTGACAGATTCCTTACCTTAGAATAGATACCCCAGCAATACCAACCCGGTGGTGGGTCTGCGAACAAAGATCAGACAAGGAAGTCCCGGAGGACAGAACGGCCAAAGAAGCCGTGCCTCCGGACCTGACTGTCAAGGCAGTAATGCTTTGTAAACGTGTGCAGCGAGGCCCACGTAGCTGCCTGACAGATATCCTGCAGCGGAACACTGCGGCCCAAAGCCGTGGTAGCAGCCGTTGCCCTGGTGGAATGGGCACGCAGCCCAACTGGAGGCTCCTTCTTAGCCAAAGAATAGCAGGCTTTGATACACAAGGTTACCCAGCGGGAGATGGTTCTCTTGTGCACCGCCCGACCTTTTTTGGCGCCCACGTAGCCAACAAAGAGCTGGTCATCCACCCGGAAGTGTTGTGTGCGGTTGATGTAAAAGGAAAGCGCACGTTTTGGGTCCAGACGGTGGAGCCTCTCTTCCTCTCTGGAAGGATGCGGAGGCGGAAAGAAGGTGGGCAAAGTGATGGTCTGCCCAATGTGGAAGGCAGTAACCACCTTTGGCAAGAAGGACGGACGCGTCCTAAGAACAACCTTGTCTGGATGGACAGACAGAAAGGGAGGTTTACATGATAGAGCCTGGAGCTCACTCACCCGCCGAGCGGAGGTGTTGGCCACTAGAAAGGCTGTCTTCAGAGTAAGAAGACGAAGAGGACAGTTATGTAGAGGCTCAAAGGGAGCACACATTAAAAAGGTAAGAACCAAGTTCAAGTCCCACTGAGGCATCACAAACGGAACAGGAGGGAAGAGGTGTGTAATGCCTTTTAAGAACCTGTTAACAACAGGGGACTTGAAAAGGGAGGGCTGATCAGGGAGCCTGAGGAAGGCCGAGATAGCACAAAGATAACCCTTGATGGTACCCAGGGCAGAACCCTGTTGGGCCAGAGAAAGAAGGAACAGAAGGACCTCAGAAAGAGGGGCAGAAAGGGGATTCACAGCCTTTGCTGTGCACCATGCCACAAACTTGTTCCACCTGCAGACGTATACCACCTTAGTGGAGGGACGCCTGGCTGCCAGAATCACATCACAAACTTCGGGAGGCAAGTCGAAAAGAATCAACTGCCGCCGCTCAATCTCCACGCAAGCAGGTGTAGACTGGACAGGTTCGGGTGGAGGACCGTCCCCTGCTGCTGCGACAGAAGATCCTCCCGAAGAGGCAGACAGATCGGGGGATCTACGCTCATACTGAGTAGCTCGGGATACCAAACTCTTCGAGCCCAGTCCGGAGCCACAAGGATGACTTGGGCCCGGTCATGCCGAATCTTCTTCAACACTCTGGGTAGAAGTGGTGTAGGCGGAAAGGCGTACAACAGACCGCAACTCCACTCGCGACGAAAAGCGTCGCCGAGCGAGTGCCGCCTTGGAAATTCCAACGCGCAGAACTGATGACATTGCGCGTTCTCTTCGGTGGCGAATAGATCTAACCAAGGCTCTCCCCATTGTTGAAAGAGTCCTTGCGCCACTTCCGAGTGAAGACGCCATTCGTGATCCATCATGCACCTGCGGCTGAGTTCGTCCGCCCTGGCGTTCAGGGAACCTGCCAGGTGTTGAACCATCAGGAACATGTCCTGATGTTCCAGCCAAGTCCAGAGGCGCAGAGCCTCCTGACAGAGGGTCCACGACCCCACCCCGCCCTGTTTGTTGCAGTACCACATGGCGGTGGTGTTGTCTGTGAACACCTGCACTACCTTCCCTTTGACAGAGGGAAGGAATGCCTTGAGTGCAAGTCGGATCGCCCGGAGCTCCAGAAAGTTGATATGGAGCCGGGACTCCGCCCGGAGACCAGAGGCCTCTGATCTCCGCCTCTCCCATGTGACCGCCCCATCCCAGAAGGGACGCGTCCGTCACAACTGTGTGCTCTGGCTGGGGAAGGGAGAGGGATCTGCCCATGACCCATTGCCGGTTCGAGAGCCACCACTGCAACTGTTTTGCAGTCCCCACCGAGATCTGGACGTGATCGGACAGGTTGCCCTGGTGCTGCGCCCACTGGAACTTCAGGTCCCACTGCAGAGCCCGCATATGCCATCTGGCATGATCGACCAGCAGGATGCAGGAGGCCATGAGGCCCAGCAGCCTCAGGGTCATCCGTACCGAAACCCAGGATAAAGGCTGAAAGATCGGAATCATAGCCTGAATATCCCGGACTCGCCGTTCGGGAGGATAGGCCCGAAACTGCGTCGTGTCCAGAACTGCTCCGATGAAAAGGAGCTGTGGAGAAGGAACCAGATGCGACTTCGGCACATTGATGGAGAACCCCAGCGAGTGCAGGAGTTCGGCCGTAGTCTGGAGGTGGGAGACGACTGCCTGGGACGAGCCCGCCTTCAGCAGCCAGTCGTCGAGGTAGGGGAAGACTGAAACCCCTGCCCGGCACAGATGAGCTGCGACCACCGCCATCACTTTCGTGAACACCCGAGGGCACTGGTAAGGCCAAAGGGGAGCACGGTGAACTGAAAGTGCTCGAGGCCTACCGTGAACCGTAGGTAACGCCGGTGGGCCGGCAGGACGAGGATGTGGAAATAAGCGTCCTGCAAGTCCAACGCTACCAGCCAGTCTCCAGGGTCGAGGGCAGTCAAGATCTGAGCTAGGGTGAGCATCTTGAACTTCTCCTTCCAGAGGAAGCGATTGACGTTCCGGAGGTCCAAGATAGGACGCATGTCCTCCTTGTCCTTTTGGGCACCAGAAAGTAGTGGGAGTAGCAACCACGCCCTACTTCTGGGGTCGGAACATGCTCGATGGCCCTCTTGGCCAAGAGGGCCGTGACTTCCTTCTGTAGAAGCACCAAGTGATCCCCTGACATGCGGTGGAATTGAGGTGGCATGGCTGGGGGCGGTCTCGAAGGGGAGGGAGTAGCCCCTTCGGACAATGTCCAAGACCCACCTGTCCGAGGTGATGGGACGCCAGTGGTGAAGGTGATGGCGGACCCTGCCCCCGACTGGCGTGCTGTGCACCTGAAAGGAGGGACTAGGAGGGCTTGGAGGCCGCGGACGGGTTGGAGGTGGTGGCCTGACCCGCACGCTGGTTGCCCAAACCGCCACGGCGGTATCCACGTCCTCGGCCACGCGAAGGCGCTTGCTGCGCGGGACGTTGGCCGGGCTGTTGACGTGACTGGGCGCCCCTTCCGTGGCCACGAAAGGGGCGAAAAGCAGACGTGAGCGGAGGGCGCACAACAGCAAGGCCCAGGGACTTAGCAGTAGCCCGCGAGTCCTCAAACGCTCCAGCGCATGGTCTGCCTTCGAACCAAAAAGACCGACTCCATCAAAGGGCATGTCCATGAGTGTATTCTGGACATCCCCTGAAAAACCAGTGGTTCTCAGCCAGGCGTGGCGACGCAGCGCCACCGTCGTTGCAAGCGATCTGCCCAGCGAGTCGGCCGTATCAAGGCCACCGCGGATGGTGTATTTAGCCGCATCACGCCCTTCCGCAATGGCGCGGGTAAGCAGTGTCTGGACCTCCTCAGAGCACTGCGGCAAAACAGTCGCCACCGAATCCCACAGGGAGTGGGTGTATCGGCCCAAGAGGCAAGCGGTGTTAACGGACCGCAAGCCAGCAGTGGAGGAAGAGAAAGCCTTCTTCCCAAAGTGATCCAGGCGCTTGGATTCCCTATCCGGAGGGGCGGTAGGGAAGGCGGTTTGGGAGGCAGAGGCTTGGACAACCAAGCTCTCAGGGGTGTGGTGTTGGGAGAGAAACAGGGGGTCGCCCGGAGCAGGGCGATGGCGTCGGGCCACGTTCCTATCCACAGGAGCCCCTGTGGTGGGTTTGGACCAGGCACCCAAAAGAACGTCAGTGAGTGCATCGTTGAACGGCAGCACAGTC
Source organism: Calotriton arnoldi (assembly GCA_963921515.1). Classification (NCBI taxonomy): domain Eukaryota; kingdom Metazoa; phylum Chordata; class Amphibia; order Caudata; family Salamandridae; genus Calotriton; species Calotriton arnoldi. Next base: position 27,468 of record CAWUFW010020082.1, read on the forward strand.
TCCGAAGAGGAGGCCGCCGGCTGAAGCACTTCAGTCAGGAGGTTAGTCCTGACGGCCACTGTAGGCAACTGGAGATTTAAGGCTCCAGCAGCTCTACGCAACACCGTTGCAAAATTAGCCCCCTCCTCCGTAGCCACGGGAGGAGACAGCATGCCAGAGTCAGGGGAGGTGTCCAGACCACTGGCATCCCCAAGTTCCACAACCCAGTCCGGGTCAAACTCGCACTGTTGTGTGAGAGGGTCCTCAGACCCCTCCCAGCTCTCCTGGTCCTCCTCAGGTTCAAAATATGGAGGAGGAGGGACATTAGGGACCCAAGGTCTCATCGGCGCCGGAACCGGCGTCGGGCGACGCCGGTCCAGCTCCATGTCCGGAGCCGGAGAGAACCGGGGAACGGAGCCGTCCGGAGCCCCGGACGGCGTCAGGAACGGCACCGGGGACATCGGCGTCGGCGGAGGCGTGGTTAGGTCAACCGGCGTCGATGGGGGTTGCAGCACCACCGGAGCCGGGATCGAGGCCGGGGCCGGAGCCGCGGCCGGGATGAAGGCCGGTGGGACAGGCGAAGCCGGGACCGGAGTCGACGGCGACGCCGGAGCAACCCCATCAGGGCCCGCGGAACCCGAAGGCGCACCGGAGGGACCTTGAGGCCCGAAGAGGCGGGCCATGGCCGACAGGAACTCCTGTATTTGGGCCTGAGTCGCCCCCGAACCCGGGAAGGACGGGTAATGCGGGGGTAACTCGACAGGCACGTCCGGGGCCGCGGGGGCGGGGACGGTGCCGACAGGGACCTCAGCCGAGTCGCGAGACCGGCGAGGCGAAGTCTTAGAGCGATGATGCCGCTTAGACTTCTTGTGCTTCGACTTACCGGAGGAGCGCGAAGACTTGGATTCCGACGAACGGCGGGGACTCCGCGTCCGGCCCCTCGACCTCTCCCGGGACCAGGGCTTGGTGCAGCGCGGAGCCGACTGCCGGACTTCGAGGAGCTTTCGAGACCGCTCTCGCAAAGCCTTCGGATTAAGTTTCCGGCAGTCAGGGCACGACTTCGTGTCGTGGTCTCGGCCGAGACAGAAGAGACACTCGAGATGCGGGTCCGTGATCGACATCATGCGACCACATTCCTCGCAGGGCTTAAAGCCGGGCATCCCTACGACACCTTAGGAGTCGTGAAGACTCGTTGAAGAAACAGTGAAAAAATTCACAAAAAGATAGTCAAAAAGTGACTAGGGCACTGCTCTTCCCGGATCTGCGCTTACTGGCGCGGAAAAGAAGAACTGACGTCAGCGCGCAGGGGCGGCGTCTAAGTACTGCCCGCGACGTCATCCCGGCGATCACGACGTCGACGACGGACGCGGAGCCGCACGACGCCGCCTACCGACGCCGCCTACCGACGCGCAAGGGTACTGCTACGCAAAAAACTTTCCGGATCCAGCCTGACGCCTGGGGATATTCTAAGGTAAGGAATCTGTCACTAACGTGTCTCTTTCAGATCCAGGCAACGCTTATGGTGATTTTAGTGGTCTTTGATAACCATAGAAAGCTCTCAAAGTGGTAGCTATGCAGAGCAGGATTCAGGCTTATCTTGAAGGATTGTAAAGCAGCTCGTTTTACCACATTTTATCATCAGTGTAGATTAGATGAAAAAGAACAACACAGTGTTTTATAAAAATACATCTGTTTATTACACACCACACTCACTAACACATTGGTTTATCTCCTACCTGGAGATATCAACACAATACATATGAATACCTCAAAATAATCAGGTAAGTAGCACTGCGTCTCCAAGTGGGGCACCAAACCATATACTATGAATGCGAACCGCAAAGGAGAACGGTACTTGGACCAGGAGACTCAGAGGAGCCTGAGACACAAGGAACCACTTAAGGTAAGTACCCAGGAACCCCACAGAGGCTGTGTGAGGAGTGGAAACATAGCAGCGTGCCTAATGGAAGTCAATGGAGAAGACACGGTTGCAGTTTTAAAAAAGGATCCTTCCCAGATGACCCCGAAGAAACGCTTTGGAGGACGGAAGATTGGAGAGTCACCCCACCCTTGGATTCCCCAGGAACCAGGTTATCTGCACAAGGGAAGCCGGATGCATAGAGGTGAAGTGACGTGGAAACCTGCCGTAGACGACAATGGGAGACTTCGAAGAAGATGCCTCTGGAGAAGACTGTGAAGGAGTCCGGTGGAATCCAAGGGTTGATTCTTGAAGAGGAGAACCTGCAAGCAGAGGGGACAGAGTCTATGCCACTCGGAGGTGACCAGGAGGCATGGAAGAGCAATGCCCACCGATGTCGGGAGGTTCAAAAGTGAAGACGGTGAACTTGTCACTGCAGCTGTGAGAACCAGACGATGCTGAGGAAGACCAGGAGCTGTGCACGAGCTGTTCCACGTCGGATGTCGATGTCTAGGTTGTCGGTGTCCGGCGGGAGCACCAATAAGCCTTGGTAGCCGCAAATGAAGAGGAAAGCGAAAGGATGCAAATGTTGGGACCAGCAAGGTCCATGGGACTCACCACATGCAGGAGAGTCAGAGCAGGCCCCAAGCAAGCAGGGGAGCCCCCTGAAAAAGGAAGACCCTCGAGAGGACCCACAGGCCGAAGGCACAGGAGTCGCAAGAGGACCTCAGGCAGCTCACTAAAGATGGAGGCCCACGGTGCAGAGGATGCAGTGAGGACGCTGATCTTCGGGGGATGAGGTGCTGGAGGTTGGGACTTTTTGTAGCACGAAGATCTCTGGAGTGCAGAGCAAACAAGCCTTGGCAACAGCAAGTCGACAAGGTGCACAGGGGTTTGGTTTCAGCAGCCCGACGAGGGATACTGTCCTCAAAATTGCTGAGAAGACAGGTCAGGCCTCTAGGGAGCTGCAGAACCACCACCTGTGTTCCTGGACCTCAAGAAGTCCATAGGACGACAGGAGCAGCAGACCGGTCAGCTTCATTGTGGTGCCCACATATGAAGAGGAGTGACTCCTTCACTCCAAGGGAGATTAGTTTGGATTTCCTTTGATGCCAACAGGCCTTCTGGAGAACCTGGATGAAGCACAGACACAGAAGACGAAGAAGACTTGAAGAACAGCGAGACCAAGAGCATCAGGAGTCTTCCTTGATGCAGTCTCTGTTCCAGTAGAAGTCCAACGAAGTCCATGTGTCCAGATGGTCAATGAGTGTCTTGGTTTCAGAGGCGAGTCTTGTTCCACAATGAATCTAAGGTCCCACCCACAAGGGAGCCTTTAAGTACCCTACTGAAAGTGTTGGAACGACTCGGGGGTACCTCCCAGAGGAGGGGCTGGACCGAGGGGCGGATACTCCCTTGTCCTTTGTCCTGTTTCACGCCAGAGCGGGAACCAAGGGTTCCTGAACTAGCCCAAACCAGAGTATGCAAGGAGGGAACCAAATGTGCCCTTCAACCTCTGTGTCTGTCACAGGAGCTTGCAAGGCTGCAACCAAGTCAGTACAGCTGTTCTAATCTTTTGACTCGTACTTAATAAAAACAAGGTTTTTGTTTGGATGATGTAAAAAAATCTTTGATAGTTTCTTTGGTATTTTTTTGTACACTGCATTTATAACATTCTTATGGAGTCACTCCAGTTATATGGTATATTTTGTTTTTGTAATAAATGACATTGCCAAATTGTTTTGGTAGTGAGGTGTGCATTTTTTCTCAGCGTCTATAAATGTTTTGTAATTACTGATTAGTCTCACTTTTAATGTAGAGTGGTCATTTTATTTACAAAATGGCTGCTCCTATCATGTTTCTAATTCACAATATTTTGGGTACCCATTATCTCTGGTTATAACTTCGGCAGCCCCTAATCGATTATGTGTTCCATATACACAGAAGGAAGACAGAGGTAGAAAATAAGTTGAGGATTAAGGCAGTTCCCACTCTCTCTCTCCAATTCCATTGTCCTTTCACTAGTTCAATTTGTTAAAAAAGTTCACTTCCTTATGTTTAACAAAAAACTAACATATATATTCAACTGAAAGCATGTTTAAATTCACCTACATCTCGAGCACCAGGATAAAGCTGGTCGACGTCTCAAAAGTGTCAATGAGGCTGATGATCTGGGGATGCTGGAGATTCTGAAAAATTCCAAGTTCGTGGGTTACCTGGTCTCGCTTCATTAACTTCTTATTCACAAACTTAGATGCAACTATTCGCTGTGTTCCTTTCTGATCACATTTCTTAACAACAGAAAACCTGCCCCTGGAAAAAATTTAATTTAATTGCAAAATTAGATAGTCATAAAATTATGCTACAATGCAGCAATAGACATCCTTATTTTGTAACAATTGCATATAGTTTTCCCATGTATCAACCAAGACTTTTGTAATTTGGCTATGGCAACAAAACGTTTAGCAAATGAGTATAAAATGGTCAATAACACAAAACATTTTGGAACGTGAATGCCTGTTTTGGAAAGTACAGCAATAAACTCGTTGCAACAATCAGAATTCCCAAAATAGATATTGAAAATAACTCACTCGCAATAAAGAAGAAAAAAAGAAGAAAATAGAAAACAAAACAAAATTAATCATCACACACACACACTTTTAAATCTATTGCCGCTGGGTGGACAGTTAATGGAAGCTATGGATCACATAACTTAATGGGGATAATTTAGTGACAAAAATTAACAGATGTCATAATCATCCCAAAAATTAGACTCTCTCACCATAAGTTATCCAGAAATCTGACATAACGGTTACATCAGCTGGGAAGGGCGCATTACTCAAAGTATACAAAGCACTGTCTGCTCACACTCAGTCACACCCATCCATTCACAAGAATGCACACATACTCCTAAACACCCATCAACAATCCCACTCACACCCATCAATTCACAAGTACACTTGTGCTCATACACCCACACACGTGCAAATGCACACTAATTCATACATACATGCACAAACCCAAACATTTAAAAATTACTTACTGGGCCGACGGAGTGACAACCGACCCATAATGCCCATAATCTAAGTGCTTCTGGACAGAGAAGATGAGACCCCTCTCTTCCTTGCTTCTTGATATACCATATGGTAATTGTGTCGTCTATCAAGATTTGAATAGACTAGTTGCATAGGGAAGGGAGAAATGTTTTCAGGGCTAAGAGATCTGCCTGCAGCAAGTAGTTTTGTCAATCTGACTTCTCCTGAAGAGACAGTGCTGTTCAATAAAGGACGGGCTCATAATCCTACCTTTACAGTCCAAATCCAGGCACATATGTGATTTAGGGCCCATTTTAGAGTTTGGCAGAGAAGGTACTCAGTCAAACTGAATGTCCGCCCACCTTATTTAGAGTCAGGCAGACCTTCAGTATGTCCACGGCCAAGACTACTCCTTTACGACTGACAAACACCTCCGGCGGAGTAAGGGCCCTCAGAGGCTTGGTCTGAAAAGTTCAAAATGGACCCCACATCATGGGAGGAAACTTTTAATGGCAAGGGGTCATTGCTTTATTTATTTTCAAAACGAAATCCTGCTTTGGGATTTCGAGGAGCTCTCTTTCTGAACTGCCATGCCCTCTTGTGCTCCTTAATCTGTATAGAAACCAAGGGCTCTCGTCATATCAATTGATGAAGTCTCTCCTCCTTAGAGGGATGTGACTGAGTGAAAAAAGCTGGGAGCATGTTGGACTGCCCCACAAGGAAGGAAGGATGACAACACTTTTAAAAGAAGGGATGCCAAAGTCCTGAGCACCAACTTATCCGAGGATAAAAGGAGGTATATGACAGCTGCACTGACAGAGTAGAAGGCTCACAGATGTGACATGCTTAAGTAATCGCAATGAGGAACACAGTCTTAAGGGATCAGCAACTTAAGAGAACAGCTTTGTACTGATCCAAAAGGTGCGAACATCAAGAGCTTAAGATGCAAATTGTGGTCCTAAGGTACAAGACTAAGGGGGAACATATAAGGAAGCCCTTTAAAAAATAAACACATTACACATAGGGTCATATTATGAATACGACGCACTTTCCCTGTTTGCGCCATGGCGCACCTTTCAAAAGGTTTCCAGGCACAAACAGGGACAGTGCGTCATATTACAAAGAATGCGCTGCCCCTAGGGCAGACGGGAAGTTGCGGAAAATATGGCCCAGCTTTTTAAAAGCTGCTCCGTGTTTCACAGTGTAAGCAGTAACCCACATGCACTTTGAAGATGAGAGAGATCCCCTTGCAGGTGGGTCCAGTAAGTGACTGCACCCGCCTGCAAGGGAATGGCTGGGCGGGGTCCATGGGACCCCCTTTATCCCCCCCCTTAGAGGGCTGCCTTCAAGAGGCGCACTGAAAATGCAGTGCCTTTTTGTGGCGCACTTTCAGTGAACCTCCTAAGGGCATGTTTGCCTCTGTGCCCGCTTCCATAGTACGGAGCAGGTGCAGAGGCAAAGTGATTCCCTCATTTGCATGCTCTTACGATAGTGCTGGCATATCTTGTGAGCCAGCTCAACCTTGTATTACAGAGGGGGCTGCACAAGGATCTGCGGCACCCTCTGTAATACCATTGTGTCCCGGTGGCACACAAAGCAGATGCACACACCTGTTGCGCTCCCAGGGCACAATGTACAATACGGCCCCTGGTGACTTAAAGATGTCTATCTCCAGAGCCTCAGTGCCTTCCAGCAGAGCGGACATGAACACTGGAGGGAAACTGAGCTACTTCCAAAGACACCAGACTCATATTCCAGCCTTTTAGCTGAGCATACATTGACACTGGAGGGAAAGTGAAATCCCTCCAAAAACACCAGAATCATATCTCAAATGTCTCTTAGGAGTGTGGAAGGCTCAAACAGATGTTATGGCCAGTACTGCCTCTATATACAGGCGATGCCGAGGTGGCTCTAGGTGAGCCTTCTTGTTGAAGTACCACATGGAGGTTGTATAGTCTGTCAGAACATGAACAAGGATGACCCTGATGGAGGCAGGAAGGCCTTGAGAGCCAGCCACATGGAACACAGCTCGAGAAGATTGATGTGGTGCCTCTGCTCTATCAGAGATGAGCGATCTCGGCTCTCCACCTCATCCAGGTGGCCTCTCCAGCCCATAGATGATGCATCCATCCCCACCACAAGCTCTGGATGGGGCAGGGAGAACAGCTTGCCGCTAGTCAGGATGGCACACTTAATCCACCATAGAAGGTCCTGGGCCTCCTCGTCTGATACGTAGTGTTGTCGAGAGACACCTCCAGTGCTGACCCCATTGAAGGTAAAGGTTCTACTGCAGAGCTGCTTGTGTGAATGGGCATGAGGCACCAGCTGGATACAGGACATCAAAAACAATGACATCCGTTAAGTCTTTTGGTTCTTCTCTTTTGCCTACCAAGGAGTGTCTCTATTGGTTTTTAAAAGGACCCTCACCCACAAGGGTTGCTAATGGCAGCTTCATCATTGAAAAAAACAAAACCAAAGGGGATGATGGACGGAGTGTTGAACATTGCAAGCACTCACCCCCAATCAACTGATCTGGGTTTAATCCATCATCATTCTTTAGCTCACTCCGCCACCCCAGTTCAGACGCACAAGTTACTAACTTGTGTAACGATATATCTGTAAGAGACAGTAGTTAGTGACAGATTCCTTACCTTAGAATATCCCCAGGCGTCAGGCTGGATCCGGAAAGTTTTGCGTAGCAGTACCCTTGCGCGTCGGTAGGCGGCGTCGTGCGGCTCCGCGTCCGTCGTCGGCGTCGTGATCGCCGGGATGACGTCGCGGGCAGTACTTAGGCGCCGCCCCTGCGCGCTGACGTCAGTTCTGTACACGACTTTCGGCGCCAGGAACGCAGAGCCATGCAAGAAGCTGACACAGGTGTCTGAAAAATACTAGGGCCCTGAAAGGGATGTCCTTAACCCTAGAAATCAGTTCGCAGAACGGGGAGGATGGGTGGGGCGGTAAGGAATCGGTCACTAAATCTGTCTCTTACAGATATATCGTTACACAAGTTAGTAACTTGTGCATCTGAAAGAGACACGTTAGTGACAGATTCCTTACCTTAGAATAGATACCCCAGCAATACCAACCCCGGTGGTGGGTCTGCGAACAAAGATCAGACAAGGAAGTCCTGGAGGACAGAACGGCCAAAGAAGCCGTCCCTCCGGACCTGACTGTCAAGACAGTAATGCTTTGTAAACGTGTGCAGCGAGGCCCACGTAGCTGCCTGACAGATAACCGGCAGCGGAACACCGCGGCCCAAGGCCGTGGTAGCAGCCGTTGCCCTGGTGGAATGGGCACGTAGCCCAACAGGAGGCTCCTTCTTAGCCAAAGAATAGCAGGTCTTGATGCACAAGGTAACCCAGCGGGAGACGGTCCTCTTGTGCACCGCCCGACCTTTTTGGCGCCCACGTAGCCAACAAAGAGCTGGTCATCCACCCGGAAGTGTTTTGTGCGGTCGATATAGAAGGAGAGCGCACGTTTTGGGTCCAGACGGTGGAGCCTCTCTTCCTCTCTAGAAGGATGCGGAGGCGGAAAGAAGGTGGGCAAAGTGATGGTCTGCCCAATGTGGAAAGCAGTAACCACCTTTGGCAAGAAGGACGGACGCGTCCGAAGAACAACCTTGTCTGGATGAACAGACAGAAAGGGAGGTTTGCAAGATAGAGCTTGGAGCTCACTCACCCGCCGAGCGGAGGTGATGGCCACCAGAAAGGCTGTCTTCAGAGTCAGAAGACGAAGAGGACAGTTATGCAGAGGCTCAAAGGGAGCGCACATTAAAAGGTAAGAACCAAGTTCAAGTCCCACTGAGGCATCACAAACGGAACAGGAGGGAAGAGGTGAGTAATGCCTTTTAAGAACCTGTTAACAACAGGGGACTTGAAAAGGGAGGGCTGATCAGGGAGCCTGAGGAAGGCCGAGATAGCACAAAGATAACCCTTGATGGTACCCAGGGCAGAACCCTGTTGGGCCAAAGAGAGAAGGAACAGAAGGACCTCAGAAAGAGGGGCAGAAAGGGGATCCACAGCCTTTGCTGTGCACCATGCCACAAATTTGTTCCACCTGCAGGCGTATACCACCTTAGTGGAGGGACGCCTGGTTGCCAGAATCACATCACAAACTTCGGGAGGCAAGTCGAAAGGAATCAACTGCCGCCGCTCAATCTCCACGCAAGCAGGTGTAGACTGGACAGGTTCGGGTGGAGGACCGTCCCCTGCTGCTGCGACAGAAGATCCTCCCGAAGAGGCAGACGGATCGGGGGATCTATGCTCATATTGAGTAGCTCGGGATACCAAACTCTTCGAGCCCAGTCCGGAGCCACAAGAATGACTTGGGCCCGGTCGTGCCGAATCTTCTTCAACACTCTGGGTAGAAGTGGTATAGGCGGAAAGGCGTACAACAGACCGCAACTCCACTCGCGACGAAAAGCGTCGCCGAGCGGAGTGCCGCCTTTGGAAATTCCAACGCGCAGAACTGATGACATTGCGCGTTCTCTTCGGTGGCGAATAGATCTAACCAAGGCTCTCCCCACTGTAGAAAGAGTCCTTGCGCCACTTCCGAGTGAAGACGCCATTCGTGATCCATCATGCACCTGCGGCTGAGTTCGTCCGCCCTGGCGTTCAGGGAACCTGCCAGGTGTTGAACCATCAGGAACATGCCCTGATGTTCCAGCCATGTCCAGAGGCGCAGAGCCTCCTGACAAAGGGTCCAAGACCCCACCCCGCCCTGTTTGTTGCAGTACCACATGGCGGTGGTGTTGTCTGTGAACACCTGCACTACCTTCCCTTTGACAGAGGGAAGGAATGCCTTGAGTGCAAGCCGGATCGCCCGGAGCTCCAGAATGTTGATATGGAGCCGGGACTCCGCCCGGAGACCAGAGGCCTCTGATCTCCGCCTCTCCCATGTGACCGCCCCATCCCAGAAGGGACGCGTCCGTCACAACTGTATGCTCTGGCTGGGGAAGGAGAGGGATCTGCCCATGACCCATTGCCGGTTCGAGAGCCACCACTGCAACTGTTTTGCAGTCCCCTCCGAGATCTGGACGTGATCGGACAGGTTGCCCTGGTGCTGCGCCCACTGGAACTTCAGGTCCCACTGCAGAGCCCGCATATGCCATCTGGCATGATCGACCAGCAGGATGCAGGAGGCCATGAGGCCCAGCAGCCTCAGGGTCATCCGTACCGAAACCCAGGATAAAGGCCGAAAGATCGGAATCATAGCCTGAATATCCCGGACTCGCCGTTCGGGAGGATAGGCCCGAAACTGCGTCGTGTCCAGAACTGCTCCGATGAAAAGGAGCTGTGGAGAAGGAATCAGATGCGACTACGGCACATTGATGGAGAACCCCAGCGAGTGCAGGAGTTCGGCCGTAGTCTGGAGGTGGGAGACGACTGCCTGGGACGAGCCCGCCTTCAGCAGCCAGTCGTCGAGGTAGGGGAAGACTGAAACCCCTGCCCGGCGCAGATGAGCTGCGACCACCGCCATCACTTTCGTGAACACCCGAGGGGCACTGGTAAGGCCAAAGGGGAGCACGGTGAACTGAAAATGCTCGGGGCCTACCGTGAACCGAAGGTAACGCCGGTGGGCCGGCAGGACGGGGATGTGGAAATACGCGTCCTGCAAGTCCAACGCTACCAACCAGTCTCCAGGGTCGAGGGCAGTCAAGACCTGAGCTAGGGTGAGCATCTTGAACTTCTCCTTCCGGAGGAAGCGATTGACGTCCCGGAGGTCCAAGATAGGACGCATGTCCTCCTTGTCCTTTTGGGCACCAGAAAGTAGTGGGAGTAGCAACCACGCCCTACTTCTGGGGTCGGAACATGCTCGATGGCCCTCTTGGTCAAGAGGGCCGTGACTTCCTTCTGTAGAAGCACCAAGTGATCCCCTGACATGCGGTGGAATTGAGGTGGCATGGCTGGGGGGTGGTCTCGAAGGGGAGGGAGTAGCCCCTTCGGACAATGTCCAAGACCCACCTGTCCGAGGTGATGGTGCGCCAGTGGGGAAGGTGATGGCGGACCCTGCCCCCTACTGGCGTGCCGTGCACCTGAAAGGAGGGATCAGGAGGGCTTGGAGGCCGCGGACGGGTTGGAGGTGGTGGCCTGACCCGCACGCTGGTTGCCCGATCCGCCACGGCGGAATCCACGTCCTCGGCCACGCGAAGACGCCTGCTGCGCGGGCCGGTGGCTGGGCTGCTGACGTGAAGGGGCGCCCCTACCGTGGCCACGATAGGGGCGAAAAGCAGAAGTCAGCGGAGGGCGTGTAGCAGAAAGGCCCAGGGACCTGGCAGTAGCCCGTGAGTCCTTAAAGCGCTCCAACGCATGGTCTGCTTTGGACCCAAAAAGACCGACTTCCATCAAAGGGCATGTCCATGAGAGTATTCTGGACATCCCCTGAAAACCAGTGGTTCTCAGCCAGGCGTGGCGTCGGGAGCGCCACCGTCGTTGCAATCGACCTGCCCAGCGAGTCGGCGGTGTCAAGGCCACAACGGATAGTGTATTTGGCCGCATCCCTTCCTTCCGCAATGGCGCGGGAAAGCAGTGCCTGGACCTCCTCAGGGCACTGGGGCAAAACAGCCGACACCGAATCCCACAGGGAGTGGGTATATCGGCCCAAAAGACAAGCGGTGTTAACGGACCGCAAGCCAGCACTGGAGGAAGAAAAACCTTTCTTCCCAAACTGATCCAGGCGTTTGGATTCCCTATCCGGAGGAGCGGTAGGGAAGGCGGTTTGGGAAGCGGAGGCTTGGACAACCAAGCTCTCAGGAGTGGGGTGGACAGAAAGAAACAGGGGGTCGCCCGGAGCAGGGCGATGGCGTCGTGACACGTTCCGATCCACAGGAGCCCCTGTGTTGGGCTTGGACCAGGCGCCCAAAAGAACGTCAGTGAGGGCGTCGTTAAACGGCAGCACAGTCTCCGCAGAGGAGGCTGCCGGCTGAAGCACCTCTGTCAAGATGTTAGGCTTGACCGTCAAAGTAGGGAGCTCGAGACGTAAGGCCCCAGCAGCCCTACGCAACACCGTACCAAAATTGGCCCCCTCCTCCGTAGCCACGGGAGGAGACAGCATGCCAGTGTCAGGGGAAGTATCCAGACCACTGGCCTCCCCTAGACTCTCTGTCCAGTCCTGATCATACTGACAGTTGCGCGTCAGAGGGTCATCAGACCCTCCCAGTCCAACTGGTCCTCCTCAGGTTCAAAATAAGGAGGAGGAGGGACAGTTGGGACCCAAGGTCCCATCGGCGCCGGAGCCGGCGCCGAGCGACGTCGCTCCGGGTCCATGTCCGGAGCCGGAAGGAACTGGGGGACGACGCCGCCCGGAGCCCAGGGCGGCGTCGAGAACGGCACCGGAGACATCGGCGCCGGCGGAGGTGTCGTGAGGTCGACCGGCGTCGATGGGGGTTGTGGAGCCGGGATCGAGGCCGGGGCCGAAGCCGGAGCCGGGATCGAGGCTGGAGGCACGGGCGACGCCGGGGCCGGAGCCGTCGGCGACGCCGGAGCAACCCCATCAGGCCCGCGGGGCCCGAAGGCGCACCGGAGGGGCCTGAAGGCCCGAAGAGGCGGGCCATGGCCGACAGGAACTCCTGTACCTTGGCCGGGATCCGCCCCCGAACCCGGGAAGGGCGGGTATGGCGGGGGCGACTCCACAGGCAAGTCCGGGGCCGCGGGGGCGGGGACGGTGCCGGGAGGGGCCTCAGCCGAGTCGCGAGATCGGCGAGGCGGAGTCCGAGAGCGACGATGCTTCTTGGACTTCTTGTGCTTAGACTTACCGGACGAAGAAGACTTCGACGCCGACGACCGGTGTGCACTCCGCGAGCGACCCCTGGACCTCTCACGCGACCGGGGCCTCCGTGGAGCCGAATGCCGAGCCTCGAGGAGCTTTCGAGACCGCTCTCGCAAAGCTTTCGGGTTGAGGGCCTGGCATTCGGGACAAGACTCGGTGTCGTGGCCTCGGCCGAGGCAGAAGAGACACTCCCAATGCGGGTCGGTGACGGACATCGTCCGCGCACAGGCGCCGCATCGCTTGAAGCCGGGCATCCCTACAACACCTTCAAGATGGAAAAAACAGTGAAAAAATCACCAAAAAGTATGGTCAAAAATTGACCAGGGCACTGCTTTTCCCGGATCTGCGCTTGCTGGCGCGGAAAAAGAAGAACTGACGTCAGCGCGCAGGGGCGGCGCCTAAGTACTGCCCGCGACGTCATCCCGGCGATCACGACGCCGACGACGGACGCGGAGCCGCACGACGCCGCCTACCGACGCGCAAGGGTACTGCTACGCAAAACTTTCCGGATCCAGCCTGACGCCTGGGGATATTCTAAGGTAAGGAATCTGTCACTAACGTGTCTCTTTCAGATATGGCCATATGCAAATCAGTCTGACCCTGTGCCTCATGGGAACAGTCCAGCCCGAACTGCCAAGCCATGTCTTCCCTGGACCGGAAACAAGCATCCTGGGACCGGTTTCTGGCTTACAGCCGTCATCAGCCAGGCTATCTTGAATCCAGTGGCAAAGTGAGCAAGGGGACCCACGTCTGGGCATACCCTGCCAACTTAGGGCGAACATAGCAAAACCAAAGGGGATGATGGACGGAGTGTTGAACATTGCAAGCACTCACCCCCAGTCAACTGATCTGGGTTTAATCCATCATCATTCTTTAGCTCACTCCGCCACCCCAGTTCAGACATGGCCATATGCAAATCAGTCTGACCCTGTGCCTCATGGGAACAGTCCAGACCGAACTGCCAAGCCATGTCTTCCCTGGACCGGAAACAAGCATCCTGGGACCGGTTTCTGGCTTACAGCCGTCATCAGCCAGGCTATCTTGAATCCAGTGGCAAAGTGAGCAAGGGACCCACGTCTGGGCATGTCCTGCCAACTTAGGGCGAACATAGCAAAATCAAAGGGGATGATGGACGGAGTGTTGAACATTGCAAGCACTCACCCCCAGTCAACTGATCTGGGTTTAATCCATCATCATTCTTTAGCTCACTCCGCCACCCCAGTTCAGACATGGCCATATGCAAATCAGTCTGACCCTGTGCCTCATGGGAACAGTCCAGCCCGAACTGCCAAGCCATGTCTTCCCTGGACCGGAAACAAGCATCCTGGGACCGGTTTCTGGCTTACAGCCGTCATCAGCCAGGCTATCTTGAATCCAGTGGCAAAGTGAGCAAGGGACCCACGTCTGAAGGTGAAACTTTTGAGCACTGACTGTGAAACCTAATTGGTGGAGTAGGCGTAATGTAGTCTGAGTGTGGTATAAGCACTTTTGGTGTGTGCTGGCTTTGATAAGCCAGTCGTCGAGGTATGGGAAGACATGAATGTGTTGTCTTCTGAGCTGTGCCGCCACTACTGCCAGATATTTTGTGAATACTCTGGGAGCAGTAGTTACTCCAAACGGGAGTACTTTGAATTGATAGTGTTTTCCCCGCTATCACAAATCTGGGGTATTTGCGATGGGCTGGGTGAACCGGAATATGAAAGTATACGTCTTTAAGTCTAGTGTGGATATAAAATCGCCTTGTTGTAGCAGTGGATGAACCTGTTGAAGTGTGACCATGTGAAAATGTTCTGAAAGTATGTACAGGTTTAATGTCCTTAGATCCAAAATTGGTCTTAAGGAGCCTCCTTTTTGGGGATTAGGAAGTACAGAGAATAGACCCCTGAGCTTTGGTATTGTAATGGAACTGGCTCTATAGCTCCTTTTGTCAAAAGAGCTTGGACTTCTTGTTTGAGAAATTGTAAGTGTTCTGTTCAAAGTTTGTGGGTCCGAGGTGGTATGTTGGGAGGATTGCATCATCCCCTTTGGTTTTGCTATGTTGGCCCTAAGTTGGCAGGGTATGCCCAGACGTGGGTCCCTTGCTCACTTTGCCACTGGATTCAAGCAAGCCTGGCTGATGACGGCTGGAATGCCAGAAACCGGTCCTAGGATGCTTGTTTCCGGTCCAGGGAAGACATGGCTTGGCAGTTCGGGCTGGACTGTTCCCATGAGGCACAGGGTCAGACTGATTTGCATATGGCCATGTCTGAACTGGGGTGGTGGAGTGAGCTAAAGAATGATGATGGATTAAACCCAGATCAGTTGACTGGGGGTGAGTGTTTGATTGGCTCAAGCTGCTCCGTCCATCATCCCCTTTGTATCGCTTTGTTCGCCCTAAGTTGGCGGGGGTATGCCCAGACGTGGGTCCCTTGCTCACTTTGCCACTGGATTCAAGCAAGCCTGGCTGATGACGGCTGGAATGCCAGAAACCGGTCCTAGGATGCTTGTTTCCGGTCCAGGGAAGACATGGCTTGGCAGTTCGGGCTGGACTGTTCCCATGAGGCACAGGGTCAGACTGATTTGCATATGGCCATGTCTGAACTGGGGTGGTGGAGTGAGCTAAAGAATGATGATGGATTAAACCCAGATCAGTTGACTGGGGGTGAGTGTTTGATTGGCTCAAGCGTTCCGTCCATCATCCCCTTTTGTATCGCTTTGTTCGCCCTAAGTTGGCGGGGGTATGCCCAGACGTGGGTCCCTTGCTCACTTTGCCACTGGATTCAAGCAAGCCTGGCTGATGACGGCTGGAATGCCAGAAACCGGTCCTAGGATGCTTGTTTCCGGTCCAGGGAAGACATGGCTTGGCAGTTCGGGCTGGACTGTTCCCATGAGGCACAGGGTCAGACTGATTTGCATATGGCCATGTCTGAACTGGGGTGGTGGAGTGAGCTAAAGAATGATGATGGATGAAACCCAGATCAGTTGACTGGGGGTGAGTGTTTGATTGGCTCAAGCGTTCCGTCCATCATCCCCTTTTGTATAGCTTCATCATTGAGTCTTCACCCAGATACACTCTGTCTGGGTAGGCTCAACCTATGTAATCAAGAAAGCTCTCTGTATGTTAATTTGTAGTGGGATACGAATATAAAAATGCCTGAAGGTGTTCCATTAATCTCTCAATTTTATTATGGGGACCTTTGGTAAGGTTAGAAACAGAAAATGATATTGTAGAGCATACAATTAACTCAAGCATCAATTGGTCCACATGTTTCAGCTATATCATTTTGCTTTACTGGTCAAGCGACTATCTTCAGGACCGAACATAAGATTCCTAAGCTGATCCCTAATTTAGGTTGCTGTGTCTGAGATGCCAAGACACTTTGTGCCCGGTTCCTCGCACTCATTCAACTATATTAATTTCAGCATACCAGCATGCAAACCATACTGAGAACCTTCCCCTGCTACAAATATGTTTATCAGAGAAAAAAAACATAATTAAATGAGGCAGTACTGGCATATGTTCAATTTTGTGATAATACTCGGGGGACACTCCACACTTATTATTGTGAGCCCACAAGAGTACATGCATTTACCTAATCAGACCTTATATTTAATATCAAGAAGTCCGGCTGGAGCCTTATGATTGAACATTTGTTTCGTATCTGTGTTCAATTGGACATGCATACATTTTCATCGAATAACCAGATACATACTCATTCCAAAGGTTTTATGAGCCACATCGAGAATTAGAGGTGGCAGACCTTGTAATCCCACTTTAGAAACAAAATATGAGGCAGGTAAGTAAGAAACAGCTTTGCTTGGTACAATAACCCGAGTGAAAAAAGAAATCAAAATGCTCCCTATTCCCAAAGGACTCACTTCGTCAAAGTTGCACACCTGTGTAAGACCTAAAGCACAAGTTACTACTTGTGTAACGATATATCTGTAAGAGACATTAGTTAGTGATAGATTCCTTACCTTAGAATATCCCCAGGCATCAGACTGGAGCCGGAAAGTTTTTCGTCAGCAGTACCCCTGCGCGTCGGTAGGTGGCGTTGTGCGGCTCCGCGTTCGTCGCTGGCGTCGTAAGCGCCAAGATGACGTCACGGAGACTACTTAGGCGCCACCCATGCGCGCTGACGTCAGTTCTGTACACGACTTTCTGCGCCAGGAACGCAGAGCCATGCAAGAAACTGACCACTGGTGCCATGAAACTAGGGCCCTGAAAGGGATGACCTTAACCCTAGAATCAGTTCGCAGAACGGGGAGGATGGGTGGTGGTAGTGAATCTATCACTAACTAATGTCTCTTACAGATATATCGTTACACAAGTAGTAACTTGTGCATCTGAAAGAGACACGTTAGTGATAGATTCCTTACCTTAGAATAGATACCCCAGCAATACCAACCCCGGTGGTGGGTCTGCGAATAGATTATACCAGAAAGTCACGTTGAACAGAACGGCCAAAGAAGCCGTCTCTCCGGACTTGACTGTCAAGGCAGTAATGCTTGGTAAATGTGTGCAGCGAGGCCCACGTGGCTGCCTGACAAATATCCTGCAAGGGAACGCTGTATCCCAAGGCAGTAGTGGTTGCCGTCGCCCTGGTAGAATGGGCACGCAGCCCCACAGGAGGCTCCTTTTTAGCCAACGAGTAACACGCTTTGATGCACAAAACGACCCACCGAGAGATGGTTCGTTTGTGCACGGCCTGACCTTTTTTGGCGCCCACGTAGCCAACAAAGAGCTGGTCATCCACCCGGAACTGTTGTGTGCGCTTCAGATAGAACGAGAGCGCACGTTTTGGGTCCAGACGGTGGAGCCTCTCTTCCTCTTTTGAAGGATGCGGAGGCGGAAAGAAGGTGGGCAAAGTGATGGTCTGCCCGATGTGGAAGGGCGTGACAAGCTTTGGCAAGAAAGAAGGACGGGTCCTTAAAACCACCTTGTCCGGATGAACAGAAAGGAAAGGAGGTTTAGAAGAAAGAGCCTGGAGCTCACTCACTCTTCTGGCAGAGGTGATAGCTACCAGGAAAGCAGGCTTTAGAATAAGAAGACGTAAAGGACAGTTATGAAGGGGCTCAAAAGGAGCGCACATCAGATAGGTCAAGACAAGATTTAAGTCCCATTGAGGCATTATGAAAGGCACGGGAGGAAACGTGTGTGCAATGCCTTTCAGGAAATGGTTAACAACCGGGGACTTAAAAAGAGAAGGCTGATCTGGAAGCCGGAGAAAGGCGGAGATGGCCGAAAGATAACCTTTGATAGTGCCCAGAGCAGAGCCCGGCTGGGCCAAGGGTAGTAGGAACAGAAGGACCTCAGAAAGAGGGGCAGAAAGGGGATCCACAGACTTCGCTGTGCACCATGCCCCAAACTTGTTCCACCTGCAGGCGTATACCGTCTTAGTGGAGGGACGCCTGGCTGCCAGAATGACATCACAGACTTTGGGAGGAAGATCGAAAGTTGTCAACTGTCGCCGCTCAATCTCCACGCATGGAGGTGGAGGCTGGACAGGTTCGGGTGGAGGACCATTCCCTGCTGCTGCGACAGAAGATCCTCCCGAAGAGGCAGACGGATCGGGGGATCGATCGCCATGTTGAGTAGCTCGGGATACCAGTATCTTCGTGCCCAATCCGGATCCACAAGGATGACTTGGGCCTGGTCTCGCCGAATCTTCTTCAGCACTCTGGGCAGAAGTGGTATAGGCGGAAAGGCGTACAACAGACCGCAGCTCCACTCGCGACGAAAAGCGTCGCCGAGCGAGTGCCGCCTTGGAAATTCCAACGCGCAGAACTGATGACATTGCGCGTTCTCTTCGGTGGGAATAGATCTAACCAAGGCTCTCCCCACTGCAGGAAGAGACCTTGCACCACGTCCGAGTTCAGACGCCATTCGTGATCCATCAAGGACCGGCGGCGGAGTTCGTCCGCCCTGGCGTTCAGAGAACCTGCCAGGTGTTGAACCACCAAGGTAATGCCTTGATGCACAAGTTACTAACTTGTGTAACGATATATCTGTAAGAGACAGTAGTTAGTGACAGATTCCTTACCTTAGAATATCCCCAGGCGTCAGGCTGGATCCGGAAAGTTTTTTGCGTAGCAGTACCCTTGCGCGTCGGTAGGCGGTGTCGTGCGGCTCCGTGTCCGCTCGGCTCGTGATCGCCGGGATGACGTCGCGGGCAGTACTTAGACGCCGCCCTGCGCGCTGACGTCAGTTCTGTACACGACTTTCCGCGCCAGGGAACGCAGAGCCATGCAAGAAGCTGACATTGGTGTCTGAAAAATACTAGGGCCCTGAAAGGGATGTCCTTAACCCTAGAAATCAGTTCGCAGAACGGGGAGGATGGGTGGGCGGTAGGAATCTGTCACTAACTACTGTCTCTTACAGATATATCGTTACACAAGTTAGTAACTTGTGCATCTGAAAGAGACACGTTAGTGACAGATTCCTTACCTTAGAATAGATACCCCAGCAATACCAACCCCGGTGGTGGGTCTGCGAACAAAGATCAGACAAGGAAGTCCCGGAGGACAGAACGGCCAAAGAAGCCGTGCCTCCGGACCTGACTGTCAAGGCAGTAATGCTTTGTAAACGTGTGCAGCGAGGCCCACGTAGCTGCCTGACAGATATCCTGCAGCGGAACACTGCGGCCCAAAGCCATGGTAGCAGCCGTTGCCCTGGTGGAATGGGCACGCAGCCCAACAGGAGGCTCCTTCTTAGCCAAAGAATAGCAGGCTTTGATACACAAGGTTACCCAGCGGGAGATGGTTCTCTTGTGCACCGCCCGACCTTTTTGGCGCCCACGTAGCCAACAAAGAGCTGGTCATCCACCCGGAAATGGCGTGTGCGGTCGATGTAAAAGGAAAGCGCACGTTTTGGGTCCAGACGGTGGAGCCTCTCTTCCTCTCTGGAAGGATGCGGAGGCGGAAAGAAGGTGGGCAAAGTGATGGTCTGCCCAATGTGGAAGGCAGTAACCACCTTTGGCAAGAAGGACGGACGCGTCCTAAGAACAACCTTGTCTGGATGGACAGACAGAAAGGGAGGTTTACATGATAGAGCCTGGAGCTCACTCACCCGCCGAGCGGAGGTGATGGCCACCAGAAAGGCAGTCTTCAGAGTCAGAAGACGAAGAGGACAGTTATGTAAAGGCTCAAAGGGAGCGCACATAAGAAAGGTAAGAACCAAGTTCAAGTCCCACTGAGGCATCACAAACGGAACAGGAGGGAAGAGGTGTGTAATGCCTTTTAGAAACCTATTAACAACAGGGGACTTGAAAAGGGAGGGCTGATCAGGAAGCCTGAGGAAGGCCGAGAGGGCACAAAGATAGCCCTTGATGGTACCCAGGGCAGAAACCTGTTGGGCCAGGGAAAGAAGGAACAGGAGAACCTCAGAGAGAGGGGCAGAAAGGGGATTCACAGCCTTTGCTGTGCACCATGCCACAAACTTGTTCCACCTGCAGGCGTATACCACCTTAGTGGAGGGAAGCCTGGCTGCCAGAATCACATCACAAACTTCGGGAGGCAAGTCGAAGGAATCAACTGCCGCCGCTCAATCTCCACGCAAGCAGGTGGAGGCTGGACAGGTTCGGGTGGAGGACCGTCCCCTGCTGCTGCGACAGAAGATCCTCCCGAAGAGGCAGACGGATCGGGGGATCTACGCTCATACTGAGTAGCTCGGGATATCAAACTCTTCGAGCCCAGTCCGGAGCCACAAGAATGACTTGGGCCCGGTCGTGCCAAATCTTCTTCAACACTCTGGGTAGAAGTGGTATAGGCGGAAAGGCGTACAACAGACCGCAACTCCACTCGCGACGAAAAGCGTCGCCGAGCGAGTGCCGCCGTGGAAATTCCAACGCGCAGAACTGATGACATTGCGCGTTCTCTTCGGTGGCGAATAGATCTAACCAAGGCTCTCCCCACTGTAGAAAGAGTCCTTGCCCCACTTCCGAGTGAAGACGCCATTCGTGATCCATCATGCACCTGCGGCTGAGTTCGTCCGCCCTGGCGTTCAGACAACCTGCCAGGTGTTGAACCATCAGGAACATGCCCTGATGTTCCAGCCATGTCCAGAGGCGCAGAGCCTCCTGACAAAGGGTCCACGACCCCACCCCGCCTTGTTTGGTGCAGTACCACATGGCGGTGGTGTTGTCTGTGAACACCTGCACTGCCTTCCCTTTGACAGAGGGAAGGAATGCCTTGAGTGCAAGTCGGATCGCCCGGAGCTCCAGAAGGTTGATATGGAGCCTGACTCCGCCGGAGACCAGAGGCCTCTGATCTCCGCCTCTCCCATGTGACCGCCCCATCCCAGAAGGGACGCGTCCGTCACAACTGTGTGCTCTGGCTGGGGAAGGGAGAGGGATCTGCCCATGACCCATTGCCGGTTCGAGAGCCACCACTGCAACTGTTTTGCAGTCCCCTCCGAGATCTGGACGTGATCGGACAGGTTGCCCTGGTGCTGCGCCCACTGGAACTTCAGGTCCCACTGCAGAGCCCGCATATGCCATCTGGCATGATTGACCAGCAGGATGCAGGAGGCCATGAGGCCCAGCAGCCTCAGGGTCATCCGTACCGAAACCCAGGATAAAGGTTGAAAGATCGGAATCATAGCCCGAATATCCCGGACTCGCCGTTCGGGAGGATTGGCCCGAAACTGCGTCGTGTCCAGAACTGCTCCGATGAAAAGGAGCTGTGGAGAAGGAATCAGATGCGACTTCGGCACATTGATGGAGAACCCCAGCGAGTGCAGGAGTTCGGCCGTAGTCTGGAGGTGGGAGACGACTGCCTGGGACGAGCCCGCCTTCAGCAACCAGTCGTCGAGGTAGGGGAAGACTGGAACCCCTGCCCGGCGCAGATGAGCTGCGACCACCGCCATCACTTTCGTGAACAACCGAAGGGCACTTGTAAGGCCAAAGGGGAGCACGGTGAACTGAAAATGCTCGAGGCCTACCGTGAACCGCAGGTAACGCCGGTGGGCCGGCAGGACGGGGATGTTGAAAATAAGCGTCCTGCAAGTCCAACGCTACCAACCAGTCTCCAGGGTCGAGGGCAGTCAAGACATGAGCTAGGGTGAGCATCTTGAACTTCTCCTTCCGGGAGGAAGCGATTGACGTTCCGGAGGTCCAAGATAGGACGCATGTCCTCCTTGTCCTTTTTGGGCACCAGGAAGTAGTGGGAGTAGCAACCACGCCCTACTTCTGGGGTCGGAACATGCTCGATGGCCCTCTTGGCCAAGAGGGCCGTGACTTCCTTCTGCAGAAGTACCAAGTGATCCCCTGACATGCGGTGGAATTGAGGTGGCATGGCTGGGGGTGGTCTCGAAGGGGAGGGAGTAGCCCCTTCGGACAATGTCCAAGACCCACCTGTCCGAGGTGATGGGACGCCAGTGGTGAAGGTGATGGCGGACCCTGCCCCCTACTGGCGTGCTGTGCACCGGAAAGGAGGGACTACGAGGGCTTGGAGGCCGCGGACGGGTTGGAGGTGGTGGCCTGACCCGCACGCTGGTTGCCCGAACCGCCACGGCGGTATCCACGTCCTCGGCCACGCGTAGACGCTTGCTGTGTGGGCCGGTGGCTGGGCAGCTGACGTGACTGGGCGCCCCTTCCGTGGCCACGAAAGGGGCGAAAAGCAGAGCTGAGCGGAGGGCGTACATCAGAAAGGCCCAGGGACTTGGCCGTAGCCCGTGAGTCCTTAAACCGCTCCAGCGCATGGTCTGCCTTTGAACCAAAAAGACCGACTCCATCAAAGGGCATGTCCATGAGTGTATTCTGGACGTCACCCGAGAAACCAGTTGTTCTCAGCCAGGCGTGGCGACGTAGCGCCACCGTCGTCGCAAGCGATCTGCCCAGCGAGTCGGCGGTATCAAGGCCACAACGGATGGTGTATTTAGCCGCATCTCGCCCTTCCGCAATGGCGCGGGTAAGCAGTGTCTGGACCTCCTCAGAACACTGCGGCAAAACAGCCGCCACCGAATCCCACAGGGAGTGGGTATATCGGCCCAAAAGGCAAGCGGTGTTGACGGACCGCAAGCCAGCACTGGAGGAAGAAAAGCCTTCTTCCCAAATTGGTCCAGGCGTTTGGATTCCCTATCCGGGAGGGGCGGTAGGGAAGGCGGTTTGGGAGGCAGAGGCTTGGACAACCAAGCTCTCAGGGGTGGGATGTTGTGAGAGAAACAGGGGGTCGCCCGGAGCAGGGCGATGGCGTCGGGCCACGTTCCTATCCACAGGAGCCCCTGTGGTGGGTTTGGACCAGGTACCCAAAAGAACGTCAGTGAGTGCATCATTAAACGGCAGCACAGTCTCCGAAGAGGAAGCCGCCGGCTGAAGCACTTCTGTCAGGAGGTTAATCCTGACGGCCACAGTAGGCAACTGGAGATGTAAGGCACCAGCTGCTCTACGCAACACCGTTGCAAAATTAGCCCCCTCCTCCGTAGCCACGGGAGGAGACAGCATGCCAGTGTCAGGGGAGGTGTCTAGACCACTGGCATCCCCAAGTTCCTCAACCCAGTCCGGGTCAAACTCACACTGTTGTGTGAGAGGGTCCCTCAGACCCCTCCCAGCTCTCCTGGTCCTCCTCTTGTTCAAAATATGGAGGAGGAGGGACATTTGGGACCCAAGGTCTCATCGGGCGCCGGAGCCGGCGTCGGGCGGCGTCGGTCCGGCTCCATGTCCGGAGCCGGAGAGAACCGGGGAACGACGCCGTCCGGAGCCCCGGACGGTGTCAGGAACGGCACCGGGGACATCGGCGTCGGCGGAGGCGTGGTTAGGTCAACCGGCGTCGATGGGGGTTGCGGTACCACCGGAGCCGGGATCGAGGCCGGAGCCGAGGCTGGGATGAAGGCTGGTGGGACAGGCGGCGCCGGGACCGGAGTTGACGGCGGCGCCGGGGCAACCCCATCAGGGCCCGCGGGGCCCGAAGGCGCACCGGAGGGACCTGAAGGCCCGAAGAGGCGGGCCATGGCCGACAGGAATTCCTGTATTTCGGCCGGAGTCGCCCCCGACCCCGGAAAGAACGGGTAATTCGGGGGCGGCTCTACAGGCATGTCCGGGGCCGCGGGGGCGGGGACGGTGCCGACTGGGGCCTCAGCCGAGTCGCGAGACCGGTGAGGCGAAGTCTTAGAGCGATGACGCCTCTTAGACATCTTGTGCTTCGACTTACCGGAGGAGCGCGAAGACTTGGATTCCGACGAACGGCGGGGACTCCGCGACCGTCCCTTCGACCTCTCCCGGGACCGGGGCTTGGTGCGGCACGGAGCCGACTGCCGGACCTCGAGCAGCTTTCGAGACCGCTCTCGCAAAGCCTTCGGATGAAGTTTCCGTCAGTCAGGGCACGACTTCGTGTCGTGGTCTCGGCCGAGACAGAAGAGACACTCGAGATGCGGGTCCGTGATCGACATCATGCGACCACAGGCCTCGCAGGGCTTAAAGCCGGGCATCCCTACGACACCTTAGGAGTCGTGAAGACTCGTTGAAGAAACAGTGAAAAAATTCACAAAAAAGGATAGTCAAAAAGTGACTAGGGCACTGCTCTTCCCGGATCTGCGCTTACTGGCGCGGAAAAAGAAGAACTGACGTCATCGCGCAGGGGCGTCGTCTAAGTACTGCCCGCGACGTCATCCCGGCGATCACGACGCCGACGACGGACGCGGAGCCGCACGACGCCGCCTACCGACGCGCAAGGGTACTGCTACGCAAAAAACTTTCCGGATCCAGCCTGACGCCTGGGGATATTCTAAGGTAAGAAATCTGTCACTAACGTGTCTCTTTCAGATGTTCCAGCCATGTCCAGAGGCGCAGAGCCTCCTGACATAGGGTCCACGACCCCACCCCGCCCTGTTTGTTGCAATACCACATGGCGGTGGTGTTGTCCGTGAACACCTGCACTACACTGCCCCGGACAGAGGGAAGGAATGCCTTCAATGCAAGCCGGATCGCCCGAAGCTCCAAAACATTGATATGGAGCCGGGACTCCGCTGGAGACCAGAGGCCTCTGATCTCCGCCTCTCCCAAGTGGCCACCCCAGCCCTGGAGGGACGCATCCGTCCCCACTGTGTGCTCCGGTTGGGGGAGGGAGAGGGATCTGCCATTGACCCAATCGCGATTCGTGAGCCACCACAGCAATTGTTGTGCAGTGCCCTCCGAGATCTGGACATGATCGGACAGGTTGCCCTGATGCTGTGCCCACTGGAACTTCAGGTCCCACTGCAGAGCCCGCATATGCCACCTGGCATGTTGCACTAGCAGAATGCAGGAGGCCATCAGGCCCAGGAGCCGGAGGGTCATCCTGACCGAAACCCAGGATAGAGGCTGAAAGATCGGAATCAGAGCCTGAATATCCCAGACTCACTGCTCGGGAGGATAAACCCGAAACCTCGTCGAATCCAGAACCCCTCCGATGAAGGGGAGCTTCTGAGAGGGACTCAGGTGCGACTTCGGCAAGTTGATGGAGAACCCCAGCAATTGCAGGAGGTCGGCCGTAGTCTGAAGGTGGGTGACGACGGCCTGGGGCGAGCCCGCCTTCAACAACCAGTCGTCGAGGTAGGGGAAGACTGACACCCCTGACCTGCGCAGATGAGCTGCGACCACCGCCATCACTTTTGTGAACACCCGAGGGGCGCTGGTAAGGCCGAAAGGTAGCACGGTAAACTGAAAATGCTCCTGGCCTACCGTGAACCGCAGGTAACGCCGGTGGGCAGGCAGGACGGGAATGTGAAAATATGCGTCCTGCAAGTCCAACGCTACCATCCAGTCTCCAGGGTCGAGGGCAGCCAAGACATGAGCCAGAGTCAACATCTTGAACTTCTCTTTCCGGAGGCAGCGATTGACGTTCCGGAGGTCCAAGATGGGGCGCAAGCCCCCTTTGTCCTTCTTGGGGACCAGAAAGTAGTGGGAATAACAACCATGTCCTACTTCTGGCCCAGGAACGCGCTCAATGGCCCCCTTGGCCAAGAGGGCCGTGACTTCCTGTCGGAGAAGCGCTAAGTGATCCCCCGACATGCGGTGGAACTGAGGTGGCATGGACGGGGGGCAGACTCGAAGGGGAGGGAGTAGCCCCTTCGGACGATTTGCAGCACCCAGCTGTCTGAAGTGACAGAGCGCCAGTGGGGGAGGTGATGTTGAATCCTGCCGCCCACCGGCGAGAGGTGCACCCCAAAGCGCGGACTAGGAAGGCTTTGAGGCGGATGTTGCGGGAGCGGAGGTGGGCTGACCCGCACGCTGGCCCCCTGTGCCGCCACGGCGGCCACCACGCCCGCGGCCGCGCTGAGGCTGGTTCTACGCAGGCCTTTGGCTGAACGGACGTGTAGGGGCGCCCCTTCCGCGGCCACGAAAGGAACGAAATTTAGACGTGGCCGGGCGTGTGGTGGAAAGACCCAAGGACTTGGCTGTAGCCCGAGAGTCCTTAAAACGCTCCAGCGCACTGTCTGCCTTATCGCCAAATAGGCGAGTACCATCAAAAGGCATGTCGCCGCAAGGCCACCGTTGTGGAGATGGCTCTTCCCAAAGAGTCCGCGGTGTCCAACCCACACCGAATGGCGAACTTCGCGGCATCCTTCCCCTCTGCAACAGCTTGGGAAAGCACAGCCCGAACCTCTTCCGGGCACTGGGGCAGAGTTTGAGCCACCGTGTCCCACACAGCGTGAGAATAGCGGCCCAAGAGGCATGCGGTGTTGACTGACCGCAGCCCCAGGCTGGCAGAGGAAAACAACTTTTTGCCAAGCTGCTCCAGCTTTTTTGATTCCTTATCCTGCGGAGCGGTAGGGAATGCAGTTTGGGAAGTGGAAGCCTGAATGACCAGGCTCTCCGGTGTCGGATGAGTCGTCAAAAAGGCAGGGTCACCCGGTGCCGGGCGGTGACGCCTGGCCACGTTTTTATCCACAGGAACCCCTGTGGCTGGCCTAGACCAGGTACCCATTAAAACATCCGTCAAGACCTCATTGAACGGAAGCAGAGGTTCCATAGAACTTGCCGCCGGTTGAAGCACTTCAGTAAGGAGGGTAGTCCGGAGGGTAACAGTAGGCAATTCAAGATCAAGAGCCTCAGCTGCTCTACAGAGCACCACAGTGTATGTTGCGCCTTCCTCCATGATAGTGGGAGGAGACACAAACCCAGGCTCAGAGGAGAGGTCAAGGCCACCTGCATCCTCTGAGTCTTCTGCCCACTCCTGTTCGGACTCACACTGCCGTGCAAGAGGGTCCTCCTCCCCCTCCCAGTCCTCCCCCTCCACAACAGCCCGAGGCACAGGCTGCAGTGGCGGGGGAGGCACAGGGGAAAACAAATGCTCCACCGGCGCCGGTCGATGCCGCTCCGACTCCAAGGCCCAATCAGAATCCCAAGCCGGAGCAAAATTGCCCGGAAACTCGGGCAAGGGCGGAGGTGGGACGAACGGGACCCAGGGTGGTGCCGGGAAGGGAGCCGCAGGGGGCGCCGGGACCGAAGCCGGAGGAGGAACCTGCGGCGCCGGGGCCGGAGCCGCCGGCGGAGGGCCTTGCGGCGCCGGTGCCTGAGCCGGCGGCGGTGCCGATGGCGGAGCCGGCGGCAACCAAGGGCCCTCAAGAGGGACCGCGGGGCCCGAAGGCGCGCCGGCGGGAGCCCTAGGCCTGATAAGACGGTCCATGGAGGCAAGAAAGTCTTGCACCTGGGCTGGAGTCGCCGACGGACCCGGGTATGGCAAGTAGGCCGCGGGACTGACAGGCTCCAACGGAGCCACGGGGGAAAGACCCCGGGCCCCCTCGTCCGCGCCCGAAGACCGAAGGGGGAGGTCGGAGAGCATACGCGCTTCTTTGACTTCTCTTTGTGACGTTGCTTACCCGATTCCGTGGGCGAAGACTTGGACCCCGAGGAGTGATGATGATGACTCCGCGGCCGGTCCCTTGAGCGACCCCTGGACCTGGAACGGCGCGGAAACAACTGTCGGGCCTCCAGCAGCTTTCGGGACCGCTCCTGCAAAGCCTTCGGAGCCATGGCCAGACAGTCGGAACATGACCGGGAGTCATGGTCGCGCTCCAGACAGTAGAGACAGACGCCATGGGGGTCGGCCACCGACATCGTACGGCGGCAGGCCCCGCAGGATTTAAACCCAGGCATCCCTACGTGGCACCAGGAGTCAAGATTTAAGAAGTAGAGACAAAAGTCCCAAAAATAACTAGTCAAAAAGTGACTAAGGTACATGCTCTAACCGGATCTGCGCTTGCTGGCGCGGAAAAAGAAAGAACTGACGTCAGCGCGCATGGGTGGCGCCTAAGTAGTCTCCGTGATGTCATCTCGGCGCTTACGACGCCAGCGACTAACGCGGAGCTGCACGACGCCACCTACCGACGCGCAGGGGTACTGCTGATGAAAAACTTTCCGGATCCAGTCTGACGCCTGGGGATATTCTAAGGTAAGGAATCTATCACTAACGTGTCTCTTTCAGATCAGCACATCTAATATCTGCATCTTGTCGACACTGCCAGTAAGGCGCTATTTCTATATCTCGTCAAGTGGGGCATCATCTTGCCCCAAACCGATCGCACAGCTGAGTTGCGCCTCTATGGCAAACAGTTCATATTCTACTCCATATTTCCTCCATTTTTTTTCATTTTTCAACATGTACTCCATTCTTTTTTTCCACTTATTTTTCATCCACGTTATGCCTTGATCCACACACGGGATATTATGCCATTTTTCAAGTTTCTTATGTTGAAGCTGTGCCCAATGGCTTCAACATAAGAAACTTGCAAGATGATGCCCCACTTGACTATGTGTTGTTAATCTAGGTGCCGTTTGGGCATGGCACCTAACCGATGTGCACGCATTCTTGGATATCTATTGAATAAGCATGGATTATATATTTAAACAAAGGTGTGCATCCCATCACCTTAATTGTATATTCATAGCTATTTCTATATCTGCCATAGTCTGTGTCATGTGGTACGAGTCCATGAGTGACTTGTCACGTGATGGAGAGATGGGTTGTGTCCACCTCAACATCATTTTTATAGAAAATGACTCAATGATATATACGCCTTTATTCGGATTGTGTAAAGAGGAACTCAAAGACATTTTTTGTGTATTAAAAAAACTAAAACTGACATTTGTTTTGGACACATTTTGCAAAAACAGGCATACTACTTCCTCACCCGAGTCTGTAGTATCTACTTAGACTTCGGTTTCATATTATTAATAGTCAGTACTATTAACACACCTCTGCTTGTGGGGAGTATAACTACTTGTTTGACAGGGATATCTATATCATTAGCGTGTGTAAATTACAGTATTCATGTGTAAATTACAGTATTCACGTTTATTCTACGTGATACTTGTGAATGAAAGAACAAGTTACTTACCTTCGGTAACGCATTATCTGGTAGAGACTATCTAGCTGCAGATTCCTTACCTTTGAATTTCCCAGGCGTCAGGCTGGATCCGGAAACTTTTGCTGAGCAATACCCCTTGCACGCGACGTCAGGTGGCTCCATTCGGCTCCGCGTGACGTCGTCGGCTATGACATCGCAGTGCCTATATAGGCGCCACCCTTTCGTATTTTCCACGCCAGAAGCGCAGAGCCACGAAGTAACTGACGTAGTCGTGTGCAAAACTAGGGCCCTGAAAGGGGGAACAATCCTCGTCCTACTACATCAGTCTGCAAAGCGGGGAGGCATGGGTGGGGCTGTAAGGAATCTGCAGATAGATAGTCTCTACCAGATAATGCGTTACCGAAGGTAAGTAACTTGTTCATCTGATAGAGACTTCTAGCTGCAGATTCCTTACCTTTGAATCAGATACCCGAGCCATACCATCCCGGCGGTGGGTTGCGGACTCATGATCTAAACTAAGAAGTCTTGCAGGACTTAACGGGCAAAGTGCCCATCCCTGCGCACTTGGCCATCAAGGCAATAATGTTTTGTGAACGTGTGCAAAGATGCCCACGTTGCTGCCTGACAGATGTCTTGGACTGGGACACCCCGAGCCAAGGCCGTAGTCGCAGCCTTTCCCCTGGTGGAGTGGTCCCTTAATCCCTCAGGGGGCTGCTTCTTCGCCAAGGCGTAACAGATTTTAATGCAGAGAACGACCCAGCGAGAAATGGTCCTTTTTTGCACTGCCCTTCCCTTCTTTGCTCCCACATACCCCACAAAAAGTTGGTCATCCACCCAGAACTCTTTTGTGCAGTCAAGGTAGAACGACAATGCTCTTTTTGGGTCCAGTCGGTGGAGACGCACCTCTTCCTTAGAGGGATGCGGGGGAGCAAAGAAGGTGGGCAAAGTAATGGACTGAACCAGATGGAATGGGGTCACCACCTTTGGTAAGAATGATGCCCTGGTGCGAAGCATCACCTTGTCCGGAAAGGACAAAAGATAAGGAAGCGAGCTGGAGAATGCCTGCAATTCACTCACCCTCCTGCACTGTGTCCAGAACATCTCCGAAGAAAGGGAGCGTCTGAGAAGGAGTCAGGTGTGACTTTGGCACATTTACAGAGAACCTCAGTGAATGCAGGAGGTTCACCGTAGTCTGAAGGTGGAAGACGACTGTCTGGGGCGAGGACGCCTTCAACAGCCAGTCGTCGAGGTAGGGGAAGACTGACACCCCTAACCTGCGCAGATGAGCTGCAACCAACGCCATCACCTTGGTGAACACCCGAGGGGCACGGGTAAGGCCAAAGGGGAGCACAGTAAAATGAAAGTGCTCGCGGCCTACCTTGAACCGCAGGTAACACCTGTGGCCCGGCAGGATGGGAATGTGAAAATTCGCATCCTGCAGGTCCAACGCCACCATCCAGTCTCCTTGGTATGGGGCAGACAAGACCTGAGCCAAAGTGAGCATTTTGAATTTCTCATTTTTGAGGAAGAGATTGACGGTCCGAAGATCCAAAATGGGCCGTAGCCCCTTGTTCTTCTTCTGAATCAGAAAGTAGCGGGAATAACAGCCACTGCCTACTTCTGAAATTGGGACCCTCTCTATAGCTCCTTTGGACAAAAGAGCTGCAACTTCCTCTTGGAGCAACTTTTAATGATCCTCCGCCAGCCATTCCTGACTTGGCGGAATAGTAGGAGGAAAAGAAAGGAAAGGAAGAGAATAGCCCTCCTGGACGATCTGCAAGACCCACTTGTCTGTTGTTATAGATCTCCAACGGGGGAGATGATGACGAATTCTCCCACCCACTGGAGTAGTGTGGTCCAGCAGAATCAGCCTAGGAGTGCTTGGAGGCTGCGGCTGCTGGGGGCAGTGTGGTAGACGACTTCTGGCTTCCATTCCAAGGACGGAATGTACCGGGTCCACGTCCACGCACGGCTTGGGTAGTCTGAGCGGGACGGTGGCTAGGATAGGACTGACGCGGCTGGAAACCCCTTCCGTTGCCACGAAAGGAAGACTGGCCACAAGGAGTGGAGGAGAGGCCCAAGGATCTGGCCATAGCTCGTGAGCCCTTGAACCTGACCATGACCAGGGCCGAGTCTGCCTTTTCCCCAAAAAGGCGGGTTCCATCAAAGGGCATGCCCATCAAATTGGCTTGGACATCCCCCGAGAAGCCAGTTGTACGAAGCCAGGCATGGCGTCTCATGGCCACTGTCGTTGAAATCGATCTGCCCAGCGAATCGGTCATGTCTAAACCACACCGTATAGTGAATTTTGCTGCATCTCTCCCGTCCTTGACAACTTGGGAGAGCACAGCCCGGGCCTCCTCCGGGACTTGTGGCAGCACCTGCGAAACCATCTCCCAAAGGGAGTGGGAGAAACGGGCCAATAAGCATGCGGTATTCACCGATCGCAATGCCAGACTGGAGGAAGAAAACATCTTCCCAAATGAGTCCAGTCTTTTGGATTCCATATCCGGAGGGGCGGAAGGGAATGCACCTTGGAACGTAGAGGCCTACACCACCAAACTTTCTGGGGTGGGGTGTTGGCTGAGGAACTTTGGGTCGCCCGGAGCTGGGCGATGGAGGCGTGCAATCGTCCAATTCACAGGAGTCCCTGTGCTAGGCTTGGACCATGTTTCTAGAAGGACGTCCGTAAGTGCCTCATTAAAGGGCAATAGGGGTTCAGAAGTGGAAGCCCCAGGTTGAAGCACTTCGGTCAGGAGATTAGTCCTGACCTGCACTGAGGGCAGCTCCAGTCCAAGGACCTCAGCTGCCCTCTTAACCACCATGGGATAGGACGCCCCCTCCTCCGTAGCCACTGTAGGCGGAGAGAGCATGACAGTGTCTGGGGAAGTATCCAGACCATTGGCTTCCCCAAGTTCCCCATACCAGTCCTTTGTCTCCTCAGAGACATCCTGGTTCTCAAGAGGGTCTCCAGACTCCTCCCATTCCTGTCCTGAGCCCGGCACATCCACAAAGTGCTCTGGCGACAACATAGAACCCCTGGGTTCTGTCGACGTCGGAATCGGCGTCGCTCGATGCCGTTCCGGCTCCGTGTCATTGGGGATGAGGATGGGGCTTGCGCCACCGACGGGCATTGGCGACGTCGCATGCACCGACTTCGGATTCGACGCCTGTGAAGGTCGCGTTGGCACGACCGTTGTCGACGCGGATCCGGGATCGGATCCCTGAGGCCCCTCCGGCACCATGGCCGGAGCCGATGGCGTCGAACCCGATGGGGCCCCATCCGTCCCGGCGGGGCCAGAGGGCTCACTAACGGGGTCGTTCCGCTCAAATACGCGGTGCATGGCCTCGTAAAACTCTTTCATTTGAGCAGGAGTCGCTCCGGCTCCCGGAAAGGGTGGGAGGCGCGAAGTCGACTCTGGCTCCGCAGAACCGTGCCTAGAGCGTCGGTGCTCCTTACCTTTCTCAACGACAGACGCCAGTTGAGGTGGAGTCGAAGTCCGCTTGGTCTTCTTGTGCCTCTTCCCCGAGTGTCCAGAGGACCTCGAATGGGAGGAAGAGGACTTAGGGCTCCGTGAGCGGTCCCGCGACCTTCTTTTCTTCGAACGGGACCGTGACCTCCTTGGAGTCTCGCTTGACGGTGTCGACTGATGGCCGCAAGCAACTTCATCGCTCGCTCCCTCAAGGTCTTCGGGGCCGTCGCCTGACAGTCTGAACACAACCTCGTATCGTGGTCGCGTTCAAGACACCACAGACAAACGCGGTGGGGATCGGTGACCGACATCATGCAGGAACAAGCCCAGCATGTTTTGAAACCTGTCATTCTCGAAAACATCCCTCGCACATGAAGTCGAATCCAAAAATATCGACAAAAGTCGAGAAAAAACCTGACAAAAAGCGGCAGAGGGGTAGCTCTTCCCAGATCAGCGCTTAACTGGCACGGAAAGAAAAAAACTGACGTCCGCACGCCTGGGTGGCGCCTATATAGGCACTGCAACGTCATAACCGACGCTACCGACGGCGACAACGTCACGCAGAGCCGAATGGAGCCACCCGACGTCGCGCGCAAGGGGTATTGCTCAGCAAAAGTTTCCGGATCCAGCCTGACGCCTGGGAAATTCAAAGGTAAGGAATCTGCAGCTAGAAGTCGCTATCAGATAAAAACCGTTAAGCGTCAACGTTGCGGAAAAAAGGGAAACGATGTCAGCATGCCGACGAGGTCTTTTTATGGCTCCGATGATGTCGCACGGGGCCGTGAGCGGAGCTGTTCCATTGTGACGTCCTCAGCAACGTGAGAGAGCTATAGAGAAAAGTTTCTGTGGAATGCTGCGCATGGGGTAATTCAAAAGGTGAGGAATCCACAGGCAGATATAATCATCAGAAATGCTGCACCAGCAGGATGTCTTAAGTCCCAGCAGCCTCAGATCAGACCTCACTGAAATCCAGGACCGAGACTGAAAGATCGGGATCATAGCCTGAATGTGCTGGACTCTCTTACCGCGTTAAGGCACTAAAACAACCTGTGTCCAGAATGGCTCCGATAAAGGGGAGTCTCTGAGAAGGAGTCTGGTGGGACTTTAGCACGCTTATAATGAACCTCAAAGATGGCAGGAGGTTCACCATAGTCTGGAGGTGGTTGATGACTGCCTGAGGTGAGCTTGCCTCCAACAGCCAGTTGTTGAGATAGGGAAATACTGGCACGCCATCCTCTGAAGGTTTGCTGCCACCACTGCCATCACTTTCATGAACATCCGAGGACAGAGGACTGGAAATGCTCCTCTCCCACCATGAACCACAGGTAGCGCCGATGGACCAGCAGGATGGGAACATGTGAATCAGCATCATGTAGGTCTAACGCCACCAACTCGTCTGCAGGGTGGAGGGCAGATAAGACTTGGGCCAAGGTGAGCATATCGAATTTCTCTTTTCGGAGGCAGCGATTGACAAGGCATAGGTCTCAAATGGGTCAAAGACCTCCATCCTTCATGGGCACCAGAAAGTAGCAGGAATAGCAACCACATCTTACTTCTAGAGCAGGCACCTTCTCAAAAGCCCCTTTGGCCAAAAGGGCAAGCACTTCCCGCTACAAAAAAATGGAGAGATGGTCTTCCATTAGTCTTTGCGTAGATGACGGAATGTGCTGTGGAGATGAAAGAAAGGGAAAGGTAAGTAAGCACAATACACAGTGGTCTCCAGGGGAAGACCAAACCATATACTAAGAAAGTGGAAAGCAAACTGAGACCAAAGTCGGGACTTGGATCAGGAGACTTAGAAGAACTGGGGACACCGGGTACCACCCAAGGTAAGTACCCAGGAACTCCACAGTGACTGTGTGCAGAGTGGAAACACAGCCGAGTACTCAATAGAGGTCAACGGGAAAGTCGCAGTTTGGAAGAAGGAAACTTCCCAGTAGACTGTGAAGAAATCCTGTGAAAGTCAGAAGGTTAGAGAGTCACCCACCCGTGGATACCCTAGGAACCAGGATACTTACACCAGGGAAGCCGGGTGCATAGGTGCAAAGTAACGTCAGAAACCACTGTAGACTACAATGGAGGACTTCAGTAAAGATGCTGCAGGCGAAGACTGTGCAAGAGTCCGGTGGAATCCAAGGGTGGATTCTTGAAGAGAAGAACATGCAAGCAGAGGGGACGGAGTCTATGCCACTCGGAGGTGACCAGGAGGCGCGGAAGAGTAATGACCACCGATGACGGTAGATGCAGGAGTGATGGCGGTGACTTTGTCGCTGCAGCTGTGGGGACCAGGCGACACTGGGAAAGACCAGGAGCTGTTCACGAGCTGTCCCACGTAAGAAGTTGAGAAGGCGGGCACCAACAAGCCTTGGCAGCAGCAACAGACGTGGAAAACAATGAAGGGGCAACGTAGGGACCAGCAAGGGCCAAGGGACTCACCAAGTGCAGGAGAGTCAGAGCAGGCCCGAGCAAGCAGGGAGCCCACTGAAGCAAGAGAAGACCCTCAAGAGGACCCACAGGCCAAAGGCACAGGAGTCGCAAGAGGACCTCGAGCATCTCACCAAAGATGAAGGCCCACGGTTCAGAAGATACTGTGAGGAGGAAGATCTTGGCAGGAAGAGATGCTGGTGGCTGGAGCTTCTTGTAGCTCGAAAATCTCTGGAGTGCAGAGCCAACAAGCCTTGGCAACAGCAAGTCAACGTGGTGCACAGGGGTTCGGTCCCAACAGTTCCGACGAGGGATACTGGCCTCAAAATTGCCGAGAGGACAGGTCAGGCCTCAAGGGAGTTACAGAACCACCGCTTGCGTTGCTGTGCCTTTCGAAGTCCGTGGGACGTCAGGAGCAGCAGACCGGTCAGCTTTGCTGGGGTGTCTGCAGATGCAGAGGAGTGACTCCTTCACTCCAAGGAAGATTACTGTGGATGTCCTTGATGCCCACAAGTCTGTTGAAGATCCTAGATGAAGCACAGACAGACGACGAAGACAACTTGCAGAACAGCGAGACCAGGAGCAGCAGGAGTCTTCCTTGATGCATTCTCTGTTCCAGACGAAGTCCAAGTGTCCAGACGGTCGAAGAGTGACGTGGTTTCAGGCTTCAGTCTTGTCCCATGACGAATCTGAGGACCCACCTACAGGTAAGCCCTTTTATACCCAAAGAAAGGGGTGAGGACGACTCAGGGGTCCCTCCCAGAGGAGGGGCTGGACAGAGGGGAGGATACTCCCATGTCCTTTGTCCAGTTTCGGACCACAACAGGAGCAAATTGCTCCCAGAACTGGTTCTAACTAGAGT
Organism: Calotriton arnoldi; assembly: GCA_963921515.1. Lineage (NCBI taxonomy): Eukaryota > Metazoa > Chordata > Amphibia > Caudata > Salamandridae > Calotriton > Calotriton arnoldi. Next base: position 63,187 of record CAWUFW010020082.1, read on the forward strand.
ATGCAAGGAGGGCACCAAATATGCCCTTCAAAGCAGTCTGGTGGTGCTAGCAAGCACCCCCACCCCAGCCCAATACCCTAAGTCCTGTCTGGGAGGTGGTCACACCTCCCTGTGACAGGAAAGCTCATGTTCTACCTTCCCCTGCTCGAGCTCAGCTCAAGAGCAGGAGGGCAGAATTGTGTTTGTGGTCGGCAGCAGAACTAGCCTGCTAGCAGACCCTGAAAGACTGTTACTGGGAGTACTGGTGGATTACTGGAGGAGCTCAACCAGTGCATGGAACATTACCTCCAACACCAGTAACGGTGTTGAGGTAGGATTCCAACATGCTGGATACCACACATGTCCAGGTTCGGCACTGCCACAACATAGTTAGCCATTGCATAATGATGCGTGGCCACTATATGTATCAAAATGGCTGACCGCATTTACAAAGCTTAGAGAATAGACTCTGGGGTTTGTAGGGGGTGTCCTGCTCGTGCAGAGGCACCATCACACTTTTAACCCAGCACCCTGCCTTCAGGATTGAACGGCCTACTTTAGGGGTGACTTATAGGTTTTAAGTGCAGTGACCTCAGATATAAGTAAACTTATATCTGTCTGGCACCAGCTTACACAGGCTGCAATGGCAGGCCTGAGGTCACAGTTTAAGTGGTCTCCCATGGGTGGCATAATATATGCTGCGGCCCATGGTAGACCCCTGGTGTACCTATGCTTTGGGTACCTTAGTACAATATGCACAAGTTACTAACTTGTGTAACGATATATCTGTAAGAGACAGTAGTTAGTGACAGATTCCTTACCTTAGAATATCCCCAGGCGTCAGGCTGGATCCGGAAAGTTTTTTGCGTAGCAGTACCCTTGCGCGTCGGTAGGCGGCGTCGTGCGGCTCCGCGTCCGTCGTCGGCGTCGTGATCGCCGGGATGACGTCGCGGGCAGTACTTAGGCGCCGCCCCTGCGCGCTGACGTCAGTTCTGTACACGACTTTCCGCGCCAGGAACGCAGAGCCATGCAAGAAGCTGACATAGGTGTCTGAAAAATACTAGGGCCCTGAAAGGGATGTCCTTAACCCTAGAAATCAGTTCGCAGAACGGGAGGATGGGTGGGCGGTAGGAATCTGTCACTAACTACTGTCTCTTACAGATATATCGTTACACAAGTTAGTAACTTGTGCATCTGAAAGAGACACGTTAGTGACAGATTCCTTACCTTAGAATAGATACCCCAGCAATACCAACCCCGGTGGTGGGTCTGCGAACAAAGATCAGACAAGGAAGTCCTGGAGGACAGAACGGCCAAAGAAGCCGTCCCTCCGGACCTGACTGTCAAGGCAGTAATGCTTTGTAAACGTGTGCAGCGAGGCCCACGTAGCTGCCTGACAGATAACCGGCAGCGGAACACCGCGGCCCAAGGCCGTGGTAGCAGCCGTTGCCCTGGTGGAATGGGCACGCAGCCCAACAGGAGGCTCCTTTTAGCCAAAGAATAGCAGGTCTTGATGCACAAGGTAACCCAGCGGGAGATGGTCCTCTTGTGCACCGCCCGACCTTTTTGGCGCCCACGTAGCCAATAAAGAGCTGGTCATCCACCCGGAAGTGTTTTGTGCGGTCAATATAGAAGGAGAGCGCACGTTTTGGGTCCAGACGGTGGAGCCTCTCTTCCTCTCTGGAAGGATGCGGAGGCGGAAAGAAGGTGGGCAAAGTGATGGTCTGCCCAATGTGGAAAGCAGTAACCACCTTTGGCAAGAAGGACGGACGCGTCCGAAGAACAACCTTGTCTGGATGAACAGACAGAAAGGGAGGTTTGCAAGATAGAGCCTGAGCTCACTCACCCGCCGAGCGGAGGTGATGGCCACCAGAAAGGCTGTCTTCAGAGTCAGAAGACGAAGAGGACAGTTATGTAGAGGCTCAAAGGGAGCGCACATTAAAAAGGTAAGAACCAAGTTTAAGTCCCACTGAGGCATCACAAACGGAACAGGAGGGAAGAGGTGAGTAATGCTCTTTAAGAACCTGTTAACAACAGGGGACTTGAAAAGGGAGGGCTGATCAGGGAGCCTGAGGAAGGCCGAGATAGCACAAAGATAACCCTTGATGGTACCCAGGGCAGAACCCTGTTGGGCCAGAGAGAGAAGGAACAGAAGGACCTCAGAAAGAGGGGCAGAAAGGGGATCCACAGCCTTTGCTGTGCACCATGCCACAAATTTGTTCCACCTGCAGGCGTATACCACCTTAGTGGAGGGACGCCTGGCTGCCAGAATCACATCACAAACTTCGGGAGGCAAGTCGAAAGGAATCAACTGCCGCCGCTCAATCTCCACGCAAGCAGGTGTAGACTGGACAGGTTCGGGTGGAGGACCGTCCCCTGCTGCTGCGACAGAAGATCCTCCCGAAGAGGCAGACGGATCGGGGGATCTACGCTCATATTGAGTAGCTCGGGATACCAAACTCTTCGAGCCCAGTCCGGAGCCACAAGAATGACTTGGGCCCGGTCGTGCCGAATCTTCTTCAACACTCTGGGTAGAAGTGGTATAGGCGGAAAGGCGTACAATAGACCGCAACTCCACTCGTGACGAAAGCGTCGCCGAGCGAGTGCCGCCTTGGAAATTCCAACGCGCAGAACTGATGACATTGCGCGTTCTCTTCGGTGGCGAATAGATCTAACCAAGGCTCTCCCCACTGTAGAAAGAGTCCTTGCGCCACTTCCGAGTGAAGACGCCATTCGTGATCCATCATGCACCTGCGGCTGAGTTCGTCCGCCCTGGCGTTCAGGGAACCTGCCAGGTGTTGAACCACCAGGAACATGCCCTGGTGTTCCAGCCATGTCCAGAGGCGCAGAGCCTCCTGACAAAGGGTCCACGACCCCACCCCGCCTTGTTTGTTGCAGTACCACATGGCAGTGGTGTTGTCTGTGAACACCTGCACTACCTTCCCTTTGACAGAGGGAAGGAATGCCTTGAGTGCAAGTCGGATCGCCCGGAGCTCCAGAAGGTTGATATGGAGCCGGGACTCCGCCGGAGACCAGAGGCCTCTGATCTCCGCCTCTCCCATGTGACCGCCCCATCCCAGAAGGGACGCGTCCGTCACAACTGTGTGCTCTGGCTGGGGAAGGGAGAGGGATCTGCCCATGACCCATTGCCGGTTCGAGAGCCACCACTGCAACTGTTTTGCAGTCCCCTCCGAGATCTGGACGTGATCGGACAGGTCGCCCTGGTGCTGCGCCCACTGGAACTTCAGGTCCCACTGCAGAGCCCGCATATGCCATCTGGCATGAGTGACCAGCAGGATGCAGGAGGCCATGAGGCCCAGCAGCCTCAGGGTCATCCGTACCGAAACCCAGGATAAGGTCTGAAAGATCGGAATCATAGCCTGAATATCCCGGACTCGCCGTTCGGGAGGATAGGCCCGAAACTGCGTCGTGTCCAGAACTGCTCCGATGAAAAGGAGCTGTGGAGAAGGAATCAGATGCGACTTTGGCACATTGATGGAGAACCCCAGCGAGTGCAGGAGTTCGGCCGTAGTCTGGAGGTGGGAGACAACTGCCTGGGACGAGCCCGCCTTCAGCAGCCAGTCGTCGAGGTAGGGGAAGACTGAAACCCCTGCCCGGCGCAGATGAGCTGCGACCACCGCCATCACTTTCGTGAACACCCGAGGGGCACTGGTAAGGCCAAAGGGGAGCACGGTGAACTGAAAATGCTCGAGGCCTACCGTGAACCGAAGGTAACGCCGGTGGGCCGGCAGGACGGGGATGTGGAAATAGGCGTCCTGCAAGTCCAACGCTACCAACCAGTCTCCGGGGTCGAGGGCAGTCAAGACCTGAGCTAGGGTGAGCATCTTGAACTTCTCCTTCCGGAGGAAGCGATTGACGTTCCGGAGGTCCAAGATAGGACGCATGTCCTCCTTGTCCTTTTTGGGCACCAGAAAGTAGTGGGAGTAGCAACCACGCCCTACTTCTGGGGTCGGAACATGCTCGATGGCCCTCTTGGCCAAGAGGGCCGTGACTTCCTTCTGTAGAAGCACCAAGTGATCCCCTGACATGCGGTGGAATTGAGGTGGCATGGCTGGGGGGTGGTCTCGAAGGGGAGGGAGTAGCCCCTTCGGACAATGTCCAAGACCCACTTGTCCGAGGTGATGGGACGCCAGTGGTGAAGGTGATGGCGGACCCTGCCCTCGACTGGCGTGCTGTGCACCTGAAAGGAGGGACTAGGAGGGCTTGGAGGCCGCGGACGGGTTGGAGGTGGTGGCCTGACCCGCACGCTGGTTGCCCGAACCGCCACGGCGGTATCCACGTCCTCGGCCACGCGAAGGCGCTTGCTGCGCGGGCCGTTGGCCGGGCTGTGGACGTGACTGGGCGCCCCTTCCGTGGCCACGAAAGGGGCGAAAAGCAGACGTTTGCGGAGGGCGCACAACAGCAAGGCCCAGGGACTTAGCAGTAGCCCGTGAATCCTTGAAACGCTCCAGCGCATGGTCCGCCTTTGAACCAAAGAGACCGACTCCATCAAAGGGCATGTCCATGAGAGTATTCTGGACATCCCCTGAAAAACCAGTGGTTCTCAGCCAGGCGTGGCGACGCAGCGCCACCGTCGTTGCAAGCGATCTGCCCAGCGAGTCGGCGGTATCAAGGCCACAGCGGATGGTATACTTAGCCGCATCACGCCCTTCCGCAATAGCGCGGGTAAGCAGTGTCTGGACCTCCTCAGAACACTGCGGCAAAACATCAGCCACCGAATCCCACAGGGAGTGGGTGTATCGGCCCAAGAGGCAAGCGGTATTAACAGACCGCAAGCCAGCACTGGAGGAAGAGAAAGCCTTCTTCCCAAAGTGATCCAGGCGCTTGGATTCCCTATCCGGAGGGGCGGTAGGGAAGGCTGTTTGGGAGGCAGAGGCTTGGACAACCAAGCTCTCAGGGGTGGGGTGTTGGGAGAGAAACAGGGGGTCGCCCGGAGCCGGGCGATGGCGTCGGGCCACGTTCCTATCCACAGGAGCCCCTGTGGTGGGTTTGGACCAGGCACCCAAAAGAACGTCAGTGAGTGCATCGTTGAACGGCAGCACAGGCTCCGAAGAGGAGGCCGCCGGCTGAAGCACTTCAGTCAGGAGGTTAGTCCTGACGGCCACTGTAGGCAACTGGAGATTTAAGGCTCCAGCAGCTCTACGCAACACCGTTGCAAAATTAGCCCCCTCCTCCGTTGCCACGGGAGGAGACAGCATGCCAGAGTCGGGGAGGTATCCAGCCCACTGGCATCCCCAAGTTCCTCAACCCAGTCCGGGTCAAACTCGCACTGTTGTGTGAGAGGGTCGTCAGACCCCTCCCAGCTCTCCTGGTCCTCCTCAGGTTGAAAAGATGGAGGAGGAGGGACATAAGGGACCCAAGGCCTCATCGGCGCCGGAACCGGCGTCGGGCGACGCCGGTCCGGCTCCATGTCCGGACCCGGGGAGAACCGGGAACGACGCCGCCCGGAGCCCCGGACGGCGTCGGAAACGGCACCGGGGACATCGGCGTCGGCGGAGGCGTGGTTAGGTCAACCGGCGTCGATGGAGGTTGCGGCACCACCGGAACCGGGGTCGAGGCCGGGGCCGGAGCCGAGGCCGGGACGAAGGCTGGTGGGACAGGCGACGCCGGGACCGGAGTCGACGGCGACGCCGGAGCAACCCCATCTGGCCCGCGGGGCCCGAAGGCGCACCGGAGGGACCTTGAGGCCCGAAGAGGCGGGCCATGGCCGACAGGAATTTCTGTACTCGGCCGGAGTCGCCCCCGAACCCGGGAAGGACGGGTAATGCGGGGGCAACTCGACAGGCACGTCCGGGGCCGCGGGGGCGGGGACGGTGCCGACAGGGACCTCAGCCGAGTCGCGCGACCGGCGAGGCGAAGTCTTAGAGCGATGACGCCGCTTAGACTTCTTGTGCTTCGACTTACCGGAGGAGCGCGAAGACTTGGATTCCGACGAACGGCGGGGACTCCGCGTCCGGCCCTCGACCTCTCCCGGGACCGGGGCTTGCTGCGGCGCGGAGCCGACTGCCGGACTTCAAGGAGCTTTCGAGACCGCTCTCGCAAAGCCTTCGGATGAAGTTTCCGGCAGTCAGGGCACGACTTCGTGTCGTGGCCTCGGCCGAGGCAGAAGAGACACTCGAGGTGGGGGTCCGTGATGGACATCATACGACCACATACCTCGCAGGGCTTAAAGCCGGGCATCCCTACGACACCTTAGGAGTCGTGAAGACTCGTTGAAGAGAACAGTGAAAAATTTCACAAAAAGATAGTCAAAAAGTGACTAGGGCACTGCTCTTCCCGGATCTGCGCTTACTGGCGCGGAAAAGAAGAACTGACGTCAGCGCGCAGGGGCGGCGCCAAGTACTGCCCGCGACGTCATCCCGGCGATCACGACGCCGACGACGGACGCGGAGCCGCACGACGCCGCCTACCGACGCGCAAGGGTACTGCTACGCAAAAAACTTTCCGGATCCAGCCTGACGCCTGGGGATATTCTAAGGTAAGGAATCTGTCACTAACGTGTCTCTTTCAGATACTAAGGACTTACAAGGGTACACCAGTAGCCAATTGTGGAGGTACCAAAGTACTTACCATTTCAAATTTAGGGAGGAAGAACAGTGGCTGGGGTCCTGATTAGCAGGATCCCAACCAGACTAGTCAAAAAGCATACTGACACCAGCAAAAAGTGGGGGAACCATTAAAGCAGATCCTACTTTCCTACATAAATAGAGAGCCAGGATATGCCTTTGTGTCGTACATTAGTGAGATAGAGTGACTCTAGGGGATGATCGTCACACTAGAGGGCCAGACACCCAAGGGGCCCATCTGCCCAATGTAGTGCCTGCGTCAATTGAAAGTTGCATCGAGTTACGTCAAATTTGGTGACCAAGCCACCGCTTGCCCGCCAATCACCATCATCGCAGAATTCGGCCAAGAGGGGGGAACGTCCATGAGCTCCATGAAATGTGGCCAGGTGGGCCACACCTGGGGGAAAGGATTATGATACTTACCCAGTAAGCATCTGTTCTTGGCATGTAAAGATGTAGATTCACATGCTTTGCATACTCCTGCCATCTAGTGTTGAGTCTGAATGTTTGCAAGTTGTTTTTCTTCGAAGAAATCTTTCCAGTCGCAAGGTAAGGTGACTCCTCCTTTCGGTGATAGTGCGCATGGGCATTGACTCCATTGTTAGATTGTTTTCCCACAAGAGGGTGAGAATGGAGTAAGTAAGTGTAATATAGAGATGTCCATGCATATTCAATGTAGGTAAATCAGGACTTTTACAACTACAGGTGCCCGGGGAGGTGGGAGGGCGCATGTGAATCTACAGCTCTACATGCCAAGAACAGATGCTTACTGGGTAAGTAGCATAATCAGTTTGAGGCATGTGTGCTGTAGATACACATGCTTTGTATAGACTATATAGCAGTATTCTCCCAAAGCAGTGGCTAACCAGTAGATGTTGCAGCTGTTTGAAAAGGTGTTTTTAGCACTGTTTGCCCTACGTTGGCTTGTTGACGTGCTAACGGCTCCACACAGTAATGTATGGTAAAAGTGTGTGGTGTGGCCCATGTTGCTGCTTTACAAATGTCAGCTATAGGGATGTTACATAAAAAGGCCATAGATGCTCCTATTTTTCAAGTGGAATGCGCTCTAGGAGGTATAGACAAAGTTTGTTTAGCTTTAGCGTAGCAAGTTTGAATGCATTTAACAATCCATCTTGCAATACCAGATTTAGAGATGGGATTGCCTTTGTGAGGTGTAGCAAATGCAACAAACAATTGTTTTGTTTTGCGAAATTGTTTTGTTCTTTCAATGTAATATAGTAACACTCTTCTGACATCAAGAGTATGAAGAGCTCTTTCTGCTACAGAATCAGGTTGAGGAAAAAACACAGGCAACTCAACTGATTGATTGATATGAAAAGCAGAAACTACTTTGGGAAGGAATTTTGGGTTGGTGCGAAGAACTACTCTGTCTTTATGAAGCTGAAAGAAGGGTTCTTCTGAGGTTAAAGCCTGTAGCTCACCAACTCTCCTCAATGAAGTGATGGCAATGAGGAAGGCTACTTTCCATGAAAGAAACTGTAGGGGACAGTTGTGTAATGGCTCAAAAGGTGGACCCATGAGCCGAGTAAGCACAATGTTTAGATTCCAATCTGGTGCAGGAGGTGTTCTGGGTGGTATAACTCTTTAAAGGCCCTCCATAAAGGCTTTAATTACTGGAACCTTGAAGAAGGATAGATGTCTGTTTTGCAGATATGCAGCTACTGCTGCAAGATGCAGTCGAATGGATGTGTAGACTAGACAGGCACGCTGTAAATGCAGAAGGCAGCAAATGATATTTTGAGTGGTTGCATCTAGTGGATCAATATTGTTATTAGTACAATATATAACAAATATTTTCCATTTAGCTGCATAGCATGCTCGGGTAGTAGGTTTCTTTGCTTCTTTCAGAATGGTCATACATTCTGGAGGCAAGTTAAGATATCCAAACTCTATGACTTCAGGAGCCAAATCGGTAGATCGAGCTCCTTGGGGTTTGGGTGTCCGACTTCTCCATGGTTCTGCATGAGAAGGCTGGAATTGATGTGTAGCTTTTGATATGGAACTACTGACAGTTCTAGGAGTGTCGTGAACCACGGCTGACAGGACCAAGTAGGAGCCACTAGAATCAGTGTGAGGGATGTTTGCCTGAGCTTCCGTACCAGAAATGGAAGGAGAGGGAGAGGTGGAAAAGCATAGGCAAATATCCCTGACCAATTCATCCATAGGGCATTGCCTTTGGATAGAGGATGTGGGAACCTGGAGGCGAAGTTTGGGCATTTTGAGTTGTCCACTGTGGCGAACAGATCTATTTCTGGAAATCCCCATTGCTGAAAGTATGGAAGGAGAACTTGGAGATGAAGTTCCCACTTGTGTATTTGTTGCCGCCTTCTGCTTAGGAGGTTGGCAATTCACTTGTCCACTCCTGGGAGGTGTTCTGCCAGAAGATGAACTTTGTGATGAATTGCCCAACGCCAAATTGTCTGAGAGAGGCGTGACAGTTGAAGAGAATGTGTCCCCCCTTGTTTTTGTACATAGTACATTGCTGTCATGTTGTCGGTGCGGACTAGAGCAACTTTCCCTATGAGGTGAGACTGAAAAGCTTTCAGTGCTAGATATACAGCTAGAAGCTCTAGATAGTTGATGTGCAGAGCTTTGTACTTGTTGTCCCATAGACCTTCAATTGTCAAGTTGTGAAGACCTATGAGGGATGCGTCTGCTGTTAGCACGATCTGTGGAACAGGGTCGATGAAGGGCCGCCCTTTTGATAAGTTTTGTGTGTTCCACCATTGCAGAGAGCGAGGAGTGCGTCTGTCTACCAACACTAGATCTGTTAATTGACCCTGCGACTGATTCCACTGACATGCCAAGCATTCCTGTAGAGGACGCATGTGCAACCTTGCATGAGGCACTATCGCGATGCATGATGCCATCATTCCTAGCAGTTGCATGAACTTTTTGACTGCTAAGTATTGATTGGTTTGAAACTGTAGCAGTAGAGTTTGAATATTTCAAATTCTGGCTGTATTGGGATATGCTAGAGCTGTGGAAGTGTTTAGAGTCGCTCCTAGATCGGACTGCATTTGTGTAGGCTGAAGGTGAAACTTTTGAGCACTGACTGTGAAACCTAATTGGTGGAGTAGGCGTAATGTAGTCTGAGTGTGGTATAAGCACTTTTGGTGTGTGCTGGCTTTGATAAGCCAGTCGTCGAGGTATGGGAAGACATGAATGTGTAGTCTTCTGAGCTGTGCCGCCACTACTGCCAGATATTTTGTGAATACTCTGGGAGCAGTAGTTACTCCAAACGGGAGTACTTTGAATTGATAGTGTTTTCCCGCTATCACAAATCTGGGGTATTTGCGATGGGCTGGGTGAACCGGAATATGAAAGTATACGTCTTTTAAGTCTAGTGTGGATATAAAATCGCCTTGTTGTAGCAGTGGATGAACCTGTTGAAGTGTGACCATGTGAAAATGTTCTGAAAGTATGTACAGGTTTAATGTCCTTAGATCCAAAATTGGTCTTAAGGAGCCTCCTTTTGGGGATTAGGAAGTACAGAGAATAGACCCCTGAGCTTTGGTATTGTAATGGAACTGGCTCTATAGCTCCTTTTGTCAAAAGAGCTTGGACTTCTTGTTTGAGAAGTTGTAAGTGTTCTGTTCAAAGTTTGTGGGTCCGAGGTGGTATGTTGGGAGGATTGCATCATCCCCATTGGTTTTGCTATGTTCGCCCTAAGTTGGCAGGGTATGCCCAGACGTGGGTCCCTTGCTCACTTTGCCACTGGATTCAAGATAGCCTGGCTGATGACGGCTATAAGTCAGAAACCGGTCCCAGGATGCTTGTTTCCAGTCCAGGGAAGACATGGCTTGGCAGTTCGGGCTGGACTGTTCCCATGAGGCTCAGGGTCAGACTGATTTGCTTATGGCCATGTCTGAACTGGGGTGGCGGAGTGAGCTAAAGAATGATGATGGATTAAACCCAGATCAGTTGACTGGGGGTGAGTGCTTGCAAAGTTCAACACTCCGTCCATCATCCCCTTTGGTTGTGCTAAGTTCCAGGCAATAACCATGTCGGATAATGTCTAACGCACAAGTTACTAACTTGTGTAACGATATATCTGTAAGAGACAGTAGTTAGTGACAGATTCCTTACCTTAGAATATCCCCAGGCGTCAGGCTGGATCCGGAAAGTTTTTGCGTAGCAGTACCCTTGCGCGTTGGTAGGCGGCGTCGTGCGGCTCCGCGTCCGTCGTCGGCGTCGTGGTCGCCGGGATGACGTTGCGGGCAGTACTTAGACGCCGCCCCTGCGCGCTGACGTCAGTTCTGTACACGACTTTCCGCGCCAGGAATGCAGAGCCATGCAAGAAGCTGACATAGGTGTCTGAAAAATACTAGGGCCCTGAAAGGGATGTCCTTAACCCTAGAAATCAGTTCGCAGAACGGGGAGGATGGGTGGGGCGGTAAGGAATCTGTCACTAACTACTGTCTCTTACAGATATATCGTTACACAAGTTAGTAACTTGTGCATCTGAAAGAGACACGTTAGTGACAGATTCCTTACCTTAGAATAGATACCCCAGCAATACCAACCCCGGTGGTGGGTCTGCGAACAAAGATCAGACAAGGAAGTCCCGGAGGACAGAACGGCCAAAGAAGCCGTCCCTCCGGACCTGACTGTCAAGGCAGTAATGCTTTGTAAACGTGTGCAGCGAGGCCCACGTAGCTGCCTGACAGATATCCTGCAGCGGAACACCGCGGCCCAAAGCCGTGGTAGCAGCCGTTGCCCTGGTGGAATGGGCACGCAGCCCAACAGGAGGCTCCTTCTTAGCCAAAGAATAGCAGGCTTTGATACACAAGGTCACCCAGTGGGAGATGTTTCTCTTGTGCACCGCCCGACCATTTTTGGCGCCCACGTAGCCAACAAAGAGCTGGTCATCCACCCGGAAATGGCGTGTGCGGTCGATGTAAAAGGAAAGCGCACGTTTTGGGTCCAGACGGTGGAGCCTCTCTTCCTCTCTGGAAGGATGCGGAGGCGGAAAGAAGGTGGGCAAAGTGATGGTCTGCCCAATGTGGAAGGCAGTAACCACCTTTGGCAAGAAGGACGGACGCGTCCTAAGAACAACCTTGTCTGGATGGACAGACAGAAAGGGAGGTTTACATGATAGAGCCTGGAGCTCACTCACCCGCCGAGCGGAGGTGATGGCCACCAGAAAGGCAGTCTTCAGAGTCAGAAGACGAAGAGGACAGTTATGTAGAGGCTCAAAGGGAGCGCACATAAGAAAGGTAAGAACCAAGTTCAAGTCCCACTGAGGCATCACAAACGGAACAGGAGGGAAGAGGTGTGTAATGCCTTTTAGAAACCTGTTAACAACAGGGGACTTGAAAAGGGAGGGCTGATCAGGAAGCCTGAGGAAGGCCGAGATGGCACAAAGATAGCCCTTGATGGTACCCAGGGCAGAACCCTGTTGGGCCAGGGAAAGAAGGAACAGGAGAACCTCAGAGAGAGGGGCAGAAAGGGGATTCACAGCCTTTGCTGTGCACCATGCCACAAACTTGTTCCACCTGCAGGCGTATACCACCTTAGTGGAGGGACGCCTGGCTGCCAGAATCACATCACAAACTTCGGGAGGCAAGTCGAAAGGAATCAACTGCCGCCGCTCAATCTCCACGCAAGCAGGTGGAGGCTGGACAGGTTCGGGTGGAGGACCGTCCCCTGCTGCTGCGACAGAAGATCCTCCCGAAGAGGCAGACGGATCGGGGGATCTACGCTCATACTGAGTAGCTCGGGATACCAAACTCTTCGAGCCCAGTCCGGAGCCACAAGAATGACTTGGGCCCGGTCGTACCGAATCTTCTTCAACACTCTGGGTAGAAGTGGTATAGGCGGAAAGGCGTACAACAGACCGCAACTCCACTCGCGACGAAAAGCGTCGCCGAGCGAGTGCCGCTTGGAAATTCCAACGCGCAGAACTGATGACATTGCGCGTTCTCTTCGGTGGTGAATAGATCTAACCAAGGCTCTCCTCACTGTAGAAAGAGTCCTTGCGCCACTTCCGAGTGAAGACGCCATTCGTGATCCATCATGCACCTTCGGCTGAGTTCGTCCGCCCTGGCGTTCAGGGAACCTGCCAGGTGTTGAACCATCAGGAACATGCCCTGATGTTCCAGCCATATCCAGAGGCGCAGAGCCTCCTGACAAAGGGTCCACGACCCCACCCCGCCTTGTTTGTTGCAATACCACATGGCGGTGGTGTTGTCTGTGAACACCTGCACTACCTTCCCTTTGACAGAGGGAAGGAATGCCTTGAGTGCAAGTCGGATCGCCCGGAGCTCCAGAAGGTTGATATGGAGCCGGGACTCCGCCGGAGACCAGAGGCCTCTGATCTCCGCCTCTCCCATGTGACCGCCCCATCCCAGAAGGGGCGCGTCCGTCACAACTGTGTGCTCTGGCTGGGGAAGGGAGAGGGATCTGCCCATGACCCATTGCCGGTTCGAGAGCCACCACTGCAACTGTAGTGCAGTCCCCTCCGAGATCTGGACGTGATCGGACAGGTTGCCCTGGTGCTGCGCCCACTGGAACTTCAGGTCCCACTGCAGAGCCCGCATATGCCATCTGGCATGATTGACCAGCAGGATGCAGGAGGCCATGAGTCCCAGCAGCCTCAGGGTCATCCGTACCGAAACCCAGGATAAAGGATGAAAGATCGGAATCATAGCCCGAATATCCCGGACTCGCCGTTCGGGAGGATAGGCCCGAAACTGCGTCGTGTCCAGAACTGCTCCGATGAAAAGGAGCTGTGGAGAAGGAATCAGATGCGACTTCGGCACATTGATGGAGAACCCCAGCGAGTGCAGGAGTTCGGCCGTAGTCTGGAGGTGGGAGACGACTGCCTGGGACGAGCCCGCCTTCAGCAGCCAGTCGTCGAGGTAGGGGAAGACTGGAACCCCTGCCCGGCGCAGATGAGCTGCGACCACCGCCATCACTTTCGTGAACACCCGAGGGGCACTTGTAAGGCCAAAGGGGAGCACGGTGAACTGAAAATGCTCGAGGCCTACCGTGAACCGCAGGTAACGCCGGTGGGCCGGCAGGACGGGGATGTGAAAATAAGCGTCCTGCAAGTCCAACGCTACCAACCAGTCTCCAGGGTCGAGGGCAGTCAAGACCTGAGCTAGGGTGAGCATCTTGAACTTCTCCTTCCGGAGGAAGCGATTGACGTTCCGGAGGTCCAAGATAGGACGCATGTCCTCCTTGTCCTTTTTGGGCACCAGAAAGTAGTGGGAATAGCAACCACGCCCTACTTCTGGGGTCGGAACATGCTCGATGGCCCTCTTGGCCAAGAGGGCCGTGACTTCCTTCTGCAGAAGTACCAAGTGATCCCCTGACATGCGGTGGAATTGAGGTGGCATGGCTGGGGGGGTGGTCTCGAAGGGGAGGGAGTAGCTCCTTCGGACAATATCCAAGACCCACCTGTCCGAGGTGATGGGACGCCAGTGGTGAAGGTGATGGCGGACCCTGCCCCCTACTGGCGTGCTGTGCACCGGAAAGGAGGGACTAGGAGGGCTTGGAGGCCGCGGACGGGTTGGAGGTGGTGGCCTGACCCGCACGCTGGTTGCCCGAACCGCCACGGCGGTATCCACGTCCTCGGCCACGCGTAGACGCTTGCTGCGCGGGCCGGTGGCTGGGCAGCTGACGTGACTGGGCGCCCCTTCCGTGGCCACGAAAGGGGCGAAAAGCAGAGGTGAGCGGAGGGCGTACAACAGAAAGGCCCAGGGACTTGGCCGTAGCCCGTGAGTCCTTAAACCGCTCCAGCGCATGGTCTGCCTTTGAACCAAAAAGACCGACTCCATCAAAGGGCATGTCCATGAGTATATTCTGGACATCACCCGAGCAACCAGTCGTTCTCAGCCAGGCGTGGCGACGTAGCGCCACCGTCGTCGCAAGCGATCTGCCCAGCGAGTCGGCGGTATCAAGGCCACAACGGATGGTGTATTTAGCCGCATCTCGCCCTTCCGCAATGGCGCGGGTAAGCAGTGTCTGGACCTCCTCAGAACACTGCGGCAAAACAGCCGCCACCGAATCCCACAGGGAGTGGGTATATCGGCCCAAAAGGCAAGCGGTGTTGACAGACCGCAAGCCAGCACTGGAGGAAGAAAAAGCCTTCTTCCCAAATTGGTCCAGGTGTTTCGATTCCCTATCCGGAGGGGCGGTAGGGAAGGCGGTTTGGGAGGCAGAGGCTCGCAGGGGTGGGGTGTTGGGAGAGAAACAAGGGGTCGCCCGGAGCAGGGCGATGGCGTCGGGCCACGTTCCTATCCACAGGAGCCCCTGTGGTGGGTTTGGACCAGGCACCCAAAAGAACGTCAGTGAGGCACAAGTTACTAACTTGTGTAACGATATATCTGTAAGAGACAGTAGTTAGTGACAGATTCCTTACCTTAGAATATCCCCAGGCGTCAGGCTGGATCCGGAAAGTTTTTTGCGTAGCAGTACCCTTGCGCGTCGGTAGGCGGCGTCGTGCGGCTCCGCGTCCGTCGTTGGCGTCGTGATCGCCGGGATGACGTCGCGGGCAGTACTTAGGCGCCGCCCCTGCGCGCTGACGTCAGTTCTGTACACGACTTTCCGCGCCAGGAACGCAGAGCCATGCAAGAAGCTGACATAGGTGTCTGAAAAATACTAGGGCCCTGAAAGGGATGTCCTTAACCCTAGAAATCAGTTCGCAGAACGGGGAGGATGGGTGGGGCGGTAAGGAATCTGTCACTAACTACTGTCTCTTACAGATATATCGTTACACAAGTTAGTAACTTGTGCATCTGAAAGAGACACGTTAGTGACAGATTCCTTACCTTAGAATAGATACCCCAGCAATACCAACCCCGGTGGTGGGTCTGCGAACAAAGATCAGACAAGGAAGTCCTGGAGGACAGAACGGCCAAAGAAGCCGTCCCTCCGGACCTGACTGTCAAGGCAGTAATGCTTTGTAAACGTGTGCAGCGAGGCCCACGTAGCTGCCTGACAGATAACCGGCAGCGGAACACCGCGGCCCAAGGCCGTGGTAGCAGCCGTTGCCCTGGTGGAATGGGCACGCAGCCCAACAGGAGGCTCCTTTTTAGCCAAAGAATAGCAGGTCTTGATGCACAAGGTAACCCAGCGGGAGATGGTCCTCTTGTGCACCGCCCGACCTTTTTGGCGCCCACGTAGCCAATAAAGAGCTGGTCATCCACCCGGAAGTGTTTTGTGCGGTCAATATAGAAGGAGAGCGCACGTTTTGGGTCCAGACGGTGGAGCCTCTCTTCCTCTCTGGAAGGATGCGGAGGCGGAAAGAAGGTGGGCAAAGTGATGGTCTGCCCAATGTGGAAAGCAGTAACCACCTTTGGCAAGAAGGACGGACGCGTCCGAAGAACAACCTTGTCTGGATGAACAGACAGAAAGGGAGGTTTGCAAGATAGAGCCTGGAGCTCACTCACCCGCCGAGCGGAGGTGATGGCCACCAGAAAGGCTGTCTTCAGAGTCAGAAGACGAAGAGGACAGTTATGTAGAGGCTCAAAGGGAGCGCACATTAAAAAGGTAAGAACCAAGTTTAAGTCCCACTGAGGCATCACAAACGGAACAGGAGGGAAGAGGTGAGTAATGCCTTTTAAGAACCTGTTAACAACAGGGGACTTGAAAAGGGAGGGCTGATCAGGGAGCCTGAGGAAGGCCGAGATAGCACAAAGATAACCCTTGATGGTACCCAGGGCAGAACCCTGTTGGGCCAGAGAGAGAAGGAACAGAAGGACCTCAGAAAGAGGGGCAGAAAGGGGATCCACAGCCTTTGCTGTGCACCATGCCACAAATTTGTTCCACCTGCAGGCGTATACCACCTTAGTGGAGGGACGCCTGGCTGCCAGAATCACATCACAAACTTCGGGAGGCAAGTCGAAAGGAATCAACTGCCGCCGCTCAATCTCCACGCAAGCAGGTGTAGACTGGACAGGTTCGGGTGGAGGACCGTCCCCTGCTGCTGCGACAGAAGATCCTCCCGAAGAGGCAGACGGATCGGGGGATCTACGCTCATATTGAGTAGCTCGGGATACCAAACTCTTCGAGCCCAGTCCGGAGCCACAAGAATGACTTGGGCCCGGTCGTGCCGAATCTTCTTCAACACTCTGGGTAGAAGTGGTATAGGCGGAAAGGCGTACAATAGACCGCAACTCCACTCGTGACGAAAAGCGTCGCCGAGCGAGTGCCGCCTTGGAAATTCCAACGCGCAGAACTGATGACATTGCGCGTTCTCTTCGGTGGCGAATAGATCTAACCAAGGCTCTCCCCACTGTAGAAAGAGTCCTTGCGCCACTTCCGAGTGAAGACGCCATTCGTGATCCATCATGCACCTGCGGCTGAGTTCGTCCGCCCTGGCGTTCAGGGAACCTGCCAGGTGTTGAACCACCAGGAACATACCCTGGTGTTCCAGCCATGTCCAGAGGCGCAGAGCCTCCTGACAAAGGGTCCACGACCCCACCCCGCCTTGTTTGTTGCAGTACCACATGGCAGTGGTGTTGTCTGTGAACACCTGCACTACCTTCCCTTTGACAGAGGGAAGGAATGCCTTGAGTGCAAGTCGGATCGCCCGGAGCTCCAGAAGGTTGATATGGAGCCGGGACTCCGCCGGAGACCAGAGGCCTCTGATCTCCGCCTCTCCCATGTGACCGCCCCATCCCAGAAGGGACGCGTCCGTCACAACTGTGTGCTCTGGCTGGGGAAGGGAGAGGGATCTGCCCATGACCCATTGCCGGTTCGAGAGCCACCACTGCAACTGTTTTGCAGTCCCCTCCGAGATCTGGACGTGATCGGACAGGTCGCCCTGGTGCTGCGCCCACTGGAACTTCAGGTCCCACTGCAGAGCCCGCATATGCCATCTGGCATGAGTGACCAGCAGGATGCAGGAGGCCATGAGGCCCAGCAGCCTCAGGGTCATCCGTACCGAAACCCAGGATAAGGGCTGAAAGATCGGAATCATAGCCTGAATATCCCGGACTCGCCGTTCGGGAGGATAGGCCCGAAACTGCGTCGTGTCCAGAACTGCTCCGATGAAAAGGAGCTGTGGAGAAGGAATCAGATGCGACTTTGGCACATTGATGGAGAACCCCAGCGAGTGCAGGAGTTCGGCCGTAGTCTGGAGGTGGGAGACAACTGCCTGGGACGAGCCCGCCTTCAGCAGCCAGTCGTCGAGGTAGGGGAAGACTGAAACCCCTGCCCGGCGCAGATGAGCTGCGACCACCGCCATCACTTTCGTGAACACCCGAGGGGCACTGGTAAGGCCAAAGGGAGCACGGTGAACTGAAAATGCTCGAGGCCTACCGTGAACCGAAGGTAACGCCGGTGGGCCGGCAGGACGAGGATGTGGAAATAGGCGTCCTGCAAGTCCAACGCTACCAACCAGTCTCCGGGGTCGAGGGCAGTCAAGACCTGAGCTAGGGTGAGCATCTTGAACTTCTCCTTCCGGAGGAAGCGATTGACGTTCCGGAGGTCCAAGATAGGACGCATGTCCTCCTTGTCCTTTTTGGGCACCAGAAAGTAGTGGGAGTAGCAACCACGCCCTACTTCTGGGGTCGGAACATGCTCGATGGCCCTCTTGGCCAAGAGGGCCGTGACTTCCTTCTGTAGAAGCACCAAGTGATCCCCTGACATGCGGTGGAATTGAGGTGGCATGGCTGGGGGGTGGTCTCGAAGGGGAGGGAGTAGCCCCTTCGGACAATGTCCAAGACCCACTTGTCCGAGGTGATGGGACGCCAGTGGTGAAGGTGATGGCGGACCCTGCCCCCGACTGGCGTGCTGTGCACCTAAAAGGAGGGACTAGGAGGGCTTGGAGGCCGCGGACGGGTTGGAGGTGGTGGCCTGACCCGCACGCTGGTTGCCCGAACCGCCACGGCGGTATCCACGTCCTCGGCCACGCGAAGGCGCTTGCTGCGCGGGCCGTTGGCCGGGCTGTGGACGTGACTGGGCGCCCCTTCCGTGGCCACGAAAGGGGCGAAAAGCAGACGTATGCGGAGGGCGCACAACAGCAAGGCCCAGGGACTTAGCAGTAGCCCGTGAATCCTTGAAACGCTCCAGCGCATGGTCCGCCTTTGAACCAAAGAGACCGACTCCATCAAAGGGCATGTCCATGAGAGTATTCTGGACATCCCCTGAAAAACCAGTGGTTCTCAGCCAGGCGTGGCGACGCAGCGCCACCGTCGTTGCAAGCGATCTGCCCAGCGAGTCGGCGGTATCAAGGCCACAGCGGATGGTATACTTAGCCGCATCACGCCCTTCCGCAATAGCGCGGGTAAGCAGTGTCTGGACCTCCTCAGAACACTGCGGCAAAACATCAGCCACCGAATCCCACAGGGAGTGGGTGTATCGGCCCAAGAGGCAAGCGGTATTAACAGACCGCAAGCCAGCACTGGAGGAAGAGAAAGCCTTCTTCCCAAAGTGATCCAGGCGCTTGGATTCCCTATCCGGAGGGCGGTAGGGAAGGCTGTTTGGGAGGCAGAGGCTTGGACAACCAAGCTCTCAGGGGTGGGGTGTTGGGAGAGAAACAGGGGGTCGCCCGGAGCCGGGCGATGGCGTCGGGCCACGTTCCTATCCACAGGAGCCCCTGTGGTGGGTTTGGACCAGGCACCCAAAAGAACGTCAGTGAGTGCATCGTTGAACGGCAGCACAGGCTCCGAAGAGGAGGCCGCCGGCTGAAGCACTTCAGTCAGGAGGTTAGTCCTGACGGCCACTGTAGGCAACTGGAGATTTAAGGCTCCAGCAGCTCTACGCAACACCGTTGCAAAATTAGCCCCCTCCTCCGTTGCCACGGGAGGAGACAGCATGCCAGAGTCGGGGAGGTATCCAGCCCACTGGCATCCCCAAGTTCCTCAACCCAGTCCGGGTCAAACTCGCACTGTTGTGTGAGAGGGTCGTCAGACCCCTCCCAGCTCTCCTGGTCCTCCTCAGGTTGAAAAGATGGAGGAGGAGGGACATAAGGGACCCAAGGCCTCATCGGCGCCGGAACCGGCGTCGGGCGGCGCCGGTCCGGCTCCATGTCCGGACCCGGGGAGAGCCGGGGAGCGACGCCGCCCGGAGCCCCGGACGGCGTCGGAGACGGCACCGGGGACATCGGCGTCGGCGGAGGCGTGGTTAGGTCAACCGGCGTCGATGGAGGTTGCGGCACCACCGGAACCGGGGTCGAGGCCGGGGCCGGAGCCGAGGCCGGGACGAAGGCTGGTGGGACAGGCGACGCCGGGACCGGAGTCGGCGGCGACGCCGGAGCAACCCCATCTGGGCCCGCGGGGCCCGAAGGCGCACCGGAGGGACCTTGAGGCCCGAAGAGGCGGGCCATGGCCGACAGGAATTTCTGTACTTCGGCCGGAGTCGCCCCGAACCCGGGAAGGACGGGTAATGCGGGGGCAACTCGACAGGCACGTCCGGGGCCGCGGGGGCGGGGACGGTGCCGACAGGGACCTCAGCCGAGTCGCGCGACCGGCGAGGCGAAGTCTTAGAGCGATGACGCCGCTTAGACTTCTTGTGCTTCGACTTACCGGAGGAGCGCGAAGACTTGGATTCCGACGAACGGCGGGGACTCCGCGTCCGGCCCCTCGACCTCTCCCGGGACCGGGGCTTGCTGCGGCGCGGAGCCGACTGCCGGACTTCAAGGAGCTTTCGAGACCGCTCTCGCAAAGCCTTCGGATGAAGTTTCCGGCAGTCAGGGCACGACTTCGTGTCGTGGCCTCGGCCGAGGCAGAAGAGACACTCGAGGTGGGGGTCCGTGATGGACATCATACGACCACATACCTCGCAGGGCTTAAAGCCGGGCATCCCTACGACACCTTAGGAGTCGTGAAGACTCGTTGAAGAGAACAGTGAAAAATTTCACAAAAAGATAGTCAAAAAGTGACTAGGGCACTGCTCTTCCCGGATCTGCGCTTACTGGCGCGGAAAAGAAGAACTGACGTCAGCGCGCAGGGCGGCGCCTAAGTACTGCCCGCGACGTCATCCCGGCGATCACGACGCCAACGACGGACGCGGAGCCGCACGACGCCGCCTACCGACGCGCAAGGGTACTGCTACGCAAAAAACTTTCCGGATCCAGCCTGACGCCTGGGGATATTCTAAGGTAAGGAATCTGTCACTAACGTGTCTCTTTCAGATTGCATCATTAAACGGCAGCACAGTCTCCGAGGAGGAAGCCGCCGGCTGAAGCACTTCTGTCAGGAGGTTAGTCCTGACGGCCACAGTAGGCAACTGGAGATGTAAGGCTCCAGCTGCTCTACGCAACACCGTTGCAAAATTAGCTCCCTCCTCCGTAGCCACGGGAGGAGTCAGCATGCCAGTGTCAGGGGAGGTGTCTAGACCACTGGCATCCCCAAGTTCCTCAGCCCAGTCCGGATCAAACTCGCCGGCGTCGAGCGACGTCGGTCCGGCTCCATGTCCGGAGCCGGAGAGAGCCCCGGACGGCGTCAGGAACGGCACCGGGGACATTGGCGTCGGCGGAGGCGTGGTTAGGTCAACCGGCGTCGATGGGGGTTGCGGTACTACCGGAGCCGGGATCGAGGCCGGGGCCGGAGCCGAGGCCGGGATGAAGGCTGGTGGGACAGGCGGCGCCGGGACCGGAGTTGACGGCGGCGCCGGGACAACCCCATCAGGGTCCGCGGGGCCCGAAGGCGCACCGGAGGGACCTGAAGGCCCGAAGAGGCGGGCCATGGCCGACAGGAATTCCTGTATTTCGGCCGGAGTCGCCCCCGAACCCGGAAAGAACGGGTAATTCGGGGGCGGCTCTACAGGCATGTCCGGGGCCGCGGGGGCGGGGACGGTGCCGACTGGGGCCTCAGCCGAGTCGCGAGACCGGCGAGGCGAAGTCTTAGAGCGATGACGCCTCTTAGACTTCTTGTGCTTCGACTTACCGGAGGAGCGCGAATACTTGGATTCCGACGAACGGCGGGGACTCCGCGACCGGCCCCTCGACCTCTCCCGGGACCGGGGCTTGGTGCGGCGCGGAGCCGACTGCCGGACCTCGAGTAGCTTTCGAGACCGCTCTCGCAAAGCCTTCGGATGAAGTTTCCGGCAGTCAGGGCACGACTTCGTGTCGTGGTCTCGGCCGAGACAGAAGAGACACTCGAGATGCGGGTCCGTGATCGACATCATGCGACCACAGGCCTCGCATGGCTTAAAGCCGGGCATCCCTACGACACCTTAGGAGTCGTGAAGACTCGATGAAGAAACAGTGAAAAAATTCACAAAAAAGGATAGTCAAAAAGTGACTAGGGCACTGCTCTTCCCGGATCTGCGCTTACTGGCGCGGAAAAGAAGAACTGACGTCAGCGCGCAGGGGCGGCGTCTAAGTACTGCCCGCGACGTCATCCCGGCGACCACGACGCCGGCGACGGACGCGGAGCCGCACGGCGCCGCCTACCGACGCGCAAGGGTACTGCTACGCAAAAAACTTTCCGGATCCAGCCTGACGCCTGGGGATATTCTAAGGTAAGGAATCTGTCACTAACGTGTCTCTTTCAGATACCCATTTGTCTGATGTTATGGACTGCCAAATGGGGAGAAATTGTTGAAGCCTTCCCCCGACAGGTGTTAGATGATCGGGGGAAGTGTGGGCAAGTCACTGCTTATTGGGGTTAGGGGAGTTTTGCGTTGACGTGCCCTTACCTCTACCTTTAAAATTGTTTCCTCTGTACCCTCCTCTAAAGAAGCCTCTACTGGAAGAGGGTTGCTTGTTGGGTTTGTAAGAGGTAGTGTTGGGGTCTGAGGATGTACTTTTAGACCCTGCTCTATAGAATGAGCGACAAAAGGAGCCTCTGCTTGAAGGACTTTGAAGCGCTCCCATGGACTTTGCCACATCTGTGTCCTTTTTCATCTTTTCTAGAGCCTTGTCAACCTGAGGTCCGAAAAGATGTTATTTGTTAAACGGAGTGCTCAAGATAGACTGTTGGACTTCTGGTTTAAAGCTGGAAATTCTAAGCCAGGCATGCCTATGTAAGAGAATGCTGGTATTAACTTCTTTAGCTGCAGTGTCAGCAGCATCAAGAGCACATCTAATAGAAGAGTTGGAAATGAGCTTTCCTTCTTGGACTAGGTCTTGTGCTTTTTTCTTGTGTTTATCTGGAAGGTATTGAATTAGACCTTCAATTTCATCCCAGTGGACCCTGTCATATCTGGCTAAGAGGCCCTGTGTGTTGGCATTGCACCAATGATTAGGAGCTTGAGCAGCCACCCTTTTACCAGATGCGTCAATAAGCTTTGATTCTTTATCTGGGGGAGGAGCATCACCAGATGTCTGTGAGTTCGCTCTTTTACGAGCGTTGGAAACTACCAGGGAATCAAGGGGAAGCTGTCCTTTAATAAAAACTGGATCCAATGGTGATTGTTTATACTTTTTATCAACCCTGGGTGTTAAGATTCATGCATGAACCGGATCTTTAAAGATGTCATCTGCGTGTCTCATCATGCCTTTCAACATAGGAAGACTTTGACTAACTTTATGTGAAGACCCTAGTGTGTCAAATAAAAAGTCATCATCTAAGGCCTCCTTATGCAGTGTAACCCAATGATATACTGCTGCCCTGGAAATTAGCTCCAGGTAAGATACATTATCATCTGGAGGTGATGGTTTTGCAGGGTATAGATCTGGATCATTATCCATTGGTGGATCAACAATGTAATAATTCCATGGATCTGTAGGTAGAGGAACATTATCATTATCATCATCATGATGATCCCCATCTCCTAAATCAGGCTGTGTGTGAGGAAATCCCTGTGGTGTTATGTGTAATGGATCTGAGCTTGGCAGTATTGGTAAGAGGGAAGATGGTGGAGGTGAAAGAAAATGGATAGGACTTGTAGCAATGTACTTTTTCTTTTTG
Organism: Calotriton arnoldi; assembly: GCA_963921515.1. Classification (NCBI taxonomy): domain Eukaryota; kingdom Metazoa; phylum Chordata; class Amphibia; order Caudata; family Salamandridae; genus Calotriton; species Calotriton arnoldi. The sequence goes on from CAWUFW010020082.1 coordinate 86,582, forward strand.
AGGGGAATCTGGTCTCCAGTGTCTTCTGGGCTGAGTTTCCTTTTGGAAGGAGTTTTGGCCAATATATGTCCAGTGTCTGGATTAATAAAGATTTTGTTCTGCTTTGGATCCAATCTGTCTTTCATAATGTCTAAGATTGGTTCAGGAGGCTCTGAAATACATTCTTTTGATTTCTGCGCCGAACGTTTCGGTGCTGAACTAGACTTGTCTTTGGAAGCAGAAGGTTTTGGCTCCGAAGTAGCTTTTTGTTTCGAAGCAGGAGGTTTCGGCTCTGACGCAGACTTTTGTTTTGAGCCAGAGGATTTCAGCTCCGAACCAGATTTGTCTTTCAGAGCAGAATGTTTCGGGTTCAAAGACATTTTGTCTCGGCTCGATCCCGAGCCAGAAGGCTTGATTACTTGTTTCGGTGCCGGGGGCGGGGCGTTAGAAACGTCGTTTCAGTGCCGACCTTGGCCCGAGGGCAGAGGTGGTGCCAAAGCCTTATGTTTAGTGAAGAGTAACTTCTGGGGTATGGGGGTTTTAGTACTCACAATACCCTGTCCCATTGGAATGTCTTCTGACTCCAACTCGATCTTGAGGTAGGAATCGGATTCTTCGATCTATAAGGCCTCCTCTTCTTCCGCAGCTGTCGCTTCCTCATATTCCGACTCTTCTCCAAAGAGCTCCAGAGTCTGTTGAGTACTTTGACGCTGCATTTCACGTCGTCGAGCCCGACAATCTCGAAGAGTGTTTTTCGTTCTGAACGAGCGACAGGCCTCGCAGTCTCTTCCTTGTGCTCCGGTGACTAGCACAAGTTACAGACTAGGTGTAGATCGGTGCGAGGGTACTTGGTGCAGCACAGAGGACAAAATTGAAACGGAGTCTGTTCCATCGCCAGAAGGCTGGACCGACGCGGCTAGGCCCGACGGCCGACCACGATATTTTCGACTGAAGATGAGATATTTCCCGGTCGAATGGATAAACGGAGAAAGCGAAACGCGTACGATAACAATACCGTCGAGGGTACAGTGGATTGCACACCGAGGGGAACCCGAAGGACGGTTTTGAACCGGAGCGCAGCAATACGCGACCGGACCCAATGGCGGAAAGAAAACAATCTAACAATGGAGTCGATGCCCATGCGCACTATCACCGAAAGGAGGAGCCACCTTACCTCGTGACTAGGAAAGACTTCTTCGAAGAAAAACAACTTGCAAACATCCGGACCCAACACTAGATGGCAGGAGTATGCAAAGCATGTGTATCTACAGCACACATGCCTCGAACATCAGGGTTATGCGTCAGTGAGTGAGTCGGAAAGGGTAGGTCGGGAATGCCCTACACTGGCATACCTCTCTCCAATAAGCAAGGAGCAAAGACGTCAAAGGTAATAATGGGGGAGCGGTAGCTTCGGAAGCCGCAACAACCCTGACAATGGGGAGGAAGAAAAGGAATGCTCCAACTGAACCCAGGGTTCCCTTTCCGGGGAACGGGTTCCAATCCAGGGAAAGGCATAGTTGCGCCGCCAAAATATAAGTGGAGACAACCAGGAAGCCCAGGCCGCCCTCCGAAACCGGTTTACTTAGCGTTGCTCGCGCCATAAGTGGAGACTTGCCCCCCCATACAAAAGTCCAGGAGTTTTGTGCGGATATGTTTACGGATCGAGAGAGGGAGGGAGGGCCAGTGGAAGTGTCTGGAGGACATACAACAACCGAGGCAGAATGTTCATTTTCACACTGTTCATTCTGCCTACCAACGAGATCTTAAGCTTCCCCCAACGACAGGGGTCCTTAAGAAGGGCAGTGACCAGAGGTGGGATCTTGCAAGCATACAAGTCTTTCGTCAGAGGCAGATGAATCCCCAGATAGGTAATGGACTACTTCTCCCATTGGAAACCACCCTCCCGAATAGGACCCTCAAGACTGCAGTGGGGATCTGCAATCCCCACACGCCTTGAATTAGTAAAATTAAGTTTGAAGCCGGACACCTGAGAAAAGGTGATGAACTCCTCCATCAACGCTGGGACAGTGATTACAGGATTTGTCAAAAAACAAAGAATGACAGCGGCAAATAAAGAAACATTGCGTTCTACACCATCAACCACCAAGTCACTAATGCGAGGGTTAGCCATTAATTTTAAGCTTAGTGATAGGGTTTTGAAAGTTGGCAAGAATAAATGTTTTCTTTTTATGTCCCAGGGAGACTTTATTCAAGACCGTAGTAAGATAATTTCAATCCACTCTGTCGAATGCCTTCTCAGTGTCGAGAGAGAGAGGGGCCATAGGCTGGTGTCTGCGAACAACCACCTCCATAAGGGCAACCACCAGCCTCGTATCATTATTGGCCTGCCTGTGGCGGACGAAACCTGATTGCGTTAGAGCAATGATAGTTGGCCAAATGTGCTGCAAACAAGCAACCAGGATAGATGTAAATAACTTGACATCACAGTTGAGGAGGGCAATAGGAAGAGCACTCGGAGGCAGGCTTACCCGGTTTTAGCAGGAGAGTAACGTGGGATTCCAGAATGGTATTCCTAACTATTCCAGACATTAAAAAAGAATTAAAGATCTGTACTAAAGGATCGATCTGGAGAGAGGCATAAACTTTATAAAAAGTTGCAGTATCGCCATCGGGGCCAGGTGGTTTGCGTGCGGGGAGACTGGTGATAGCCACTCGAACTTCATCTGGAATAATGTCATCCTCCAGAAGGCACAACTCCTCAGATCCATCTGGGGGGTAGAGGTGCGTAAGTATGCGTCTTGACGCTGGGCATCAAACTGATGAGCCTGATAGAGAGTGGAGAAGTAACTATGAAAAACCTCAAGGATCTCCTCCACATCTCGATGGCTGTGACCCTCAGAATCTATCAGCTCCCCAAAATGGTTACAGACGTATGAATGCGTGATTTATGCGCCAGTAGCCTGTCTGCCTTATCGCTCTTCTCATAATAGGCTTGGTAGACATATAGAAGCTTTTTAGCACCCAATTTAATTAAGAGATGCTCATGTTCATCTCTAAATTGCAGCACATCCCTCAGAGTCCTGTGGGAGCACCCCTCCCTATGGCACATCTTCGCCTGCTGGATCTGAGTCTCAAGCGCCATTTGGCGAAGTTTGTTCGCCCTCTCAAAGGCTGCAGAGTGGGAAATAAGTTCCCCTAGAAAAACTGCCTTCACAGCATCTAACAGGATCGCAGGCGACACATTGTATAATTTTCAGGAAAATAGTGTTCAATAGCATCCTTAATACGATCGCGAAAAACTGGGTGCCGAAGTGCCACCTCATGAGGATCCACAGCCAAGGAAATGGGTGCTGTGGAGCCAGCAGACTATGCGTCAACCATACTGGGGCATGGTCAGAGATAGCACTAACGAACAAGTTACTTACCTTCGGTAACGATATATGTGTAAGAAACATTAGTAGTGATAGATTACCTTACCTTAGAATATCCCCAGGTGTCAGACTGGATCCAGAAAGTTTTCGTCAGCAGTACCCCTGCGCGTCGGTAGGGGCGTCGTGCGGCTCCGCGTCCGTCGTTGGCGTTGTGGTCGCCGAGATGACGTCGCAAGCGCTACTTGGACGCCACCCACGCGCGCTGACGTCAGTTCTGTACACGACTTTCTGCGCCAGGAACGCAGAGCCATGCAAGATACTGACCACTGGTGCATTGAAACTAGGGCCCTGAAAGGGATGACCTTAACCCTAGAAATCAGTTCGCAGAACGGGAAGGATGGGTGGGGCGGTAAGGAATCTATCACTACTAATGTTTCTTACAGATATATCGTTACCGAAGGTAAGTAACTGGTTCATCTGAAAGGAAAAAAGTGATAGATTCCTTACCTTAGAATAGATACCCCAGCAATACCAACCCCGGTGGTGGGTCTGCGAACTAAGATCACACCAGAAAGTCACGGAGAACAGAACGGCCAAAGAAGCCGTCTCTCCGAACTTGACTGTCAAGGCCGTAATGTTTGGTAAACGTGTGCAGCGAGGCCCACGTGGCTGCCTGACATATGTCTTGCAGGGGGACACCAAGTCCCAATACAGTAGTGGCTGCAGAAGCTCTGGTGGAATGAGCACGCAGCCCCACCGGAGGTTCTTTTAGCCAAAGAGTAACAGGCTTTGATACACAAGACAACCCAGCGGGAGATGGTTCTCTTATGGACCGCCCGACCTTTCTTGGTGCCAACGTAGCCAACAAAAAGCTGGTCATCCACCCGGAACTGATGTGTGCGGTTAAGATAAAAAGAAAGCGCACGTTTTGGGTCCAGACGGTGGAGCCGCTCTTCCTCTCTGGAAGGATGCGGAGGCGGAAAAAAGGTGGGCAAGGTAATAGTCTGCCAAATGTGAAAGGCTGTAACCACCTTTGGCAAAAAGGAAGGACGGGGCCTGAGCACAACCTTGCCCGGATGGACTGAAAGGAAAGGAGGCTTACAGGAAAGAGCCTGGAGCTCACTCACCCGCCTGGCGGAAGTGATGGCCACCAGGAAGGCAGTCTTTAACGTCAAAAGACGAAGAGGACAGTTGTGAAGTGGCTCAAAGGGAGCGCACATCAAGTACGTCAGAACCAGATTCAAGTCCCACAGAGGCATCACAAAAGGAATAGGAGGAAAAAGGTGAGTAATGCCTTTAAGAAACCTATTTACAACAGGGGACTTGAAAAGAGAGGGCTGATCAGGGAGCCTGAGAAAGGCCGAAATAGCAGAAAGGTAGCCCTTGATAGTGCCCAGAGCAGAGGCCTGCTGGGCCAAAGAAAGAAGGAACAGTAGAACCTCAGAAAGAGGGACAGAAAGGGGATCCACAGCCTTTACTGTGCACCATGCCACAAATTTGTTCCACCTGCAGGCGTATACCACTTTAGTAGAGGGACGCCTGGCTGCCAGAATAACGTCACAAACTTCAGGAGGCAAGTCGAAGGGAATCAACTGCCGCCGCTCAATCTCCAAGCAAAGAGGTGGAGGCTGGACAGGTTCGGGTGGAGGACCGTCCCCTGCTGCTGCGACAGAAGATCCTCCCGAAGAGGCAGTCTGATCGGGGGATCCATGCTCATACTGAGTAGCTCAGGATACCATACTCTTCGAGCCCAGTCCGGAGCCACAAGAATGACTTGGGCCCGGTCGCGCCTGATCTTCTTCAGCACTCTGGGCAGAAGTGGTATAGGCGGAAAGGCGTACAACAGACCGCAACTCCACTCGCGACGAAAAGCGTCGCTGAGCGAGTGCCGCCTTGGAAATTCCAACGCGCAGAACTGATGACATTGCGCGTTCTCTTCGGTGGCAAACAGATCTAACCAAGGCTCTCCCCACTGCTGAAAGAGACCTTGCGTCACCTCCGAGTGAAGACGCCATTCATGACCAAGCATGCACCTGTGGCTGAGTTCGTCCGCCGTGGCGTTCAGAGAACCTGCCAGGTGTTGAACCACCAGGGAAAGCCCTGATTTTCCAGCCATGTCCAGAAACGCAGAGCCTCCTGACATAGGGTCCACGACCCCACCCCGCCTTGTTTGTTGCAGTACCACATGGCGGTGGTGTTGTCTGTGAACACCTGCATTACTCTCCCCTTGACAGAGGGAAGGAATGCCTTGAGTGCAAGCCTGATCGCCCGCAGCTCCAAAAGGTTGATATGGAGCCGGGACTCCGCCAGAGACCAGAGGCCTCTGATCTCCGCCTCTCCCATGTGGCCGCCCCATCCCAGGAGGGACGCATCTGTCACCACTGAGAACTCCGGTTGGGGAAGGGAGAGGGATCTGCCGTCGACCCAATGCCGGTTCGTGAGCCACCACTGCAATTGTTGTGCAGTGCCCTCCGAGATCTGGACGTGATCGGACAGGTTTCCCTGATGCTGCGCCCACTGGAACTTCAGGTCCCACTGCAGAGCCCGCATACGCCACCTGGCATGATTGACCAGCAGGATGCAGGAGGCCATGAGGCCCAGCAGCCTCAGAGTCATTCTGACCGAAACCCGGGACAAGGGCTGAAAGATGGTTATCAGAGCCCGAATGTCCCGGACTCGCTGTTCGGGAAGATAGACCCGAAACTGCGCTGTGTCCAGAACCGCTCCGATAAAGAGGAGCTTCTGGGAGGGAATCAGGTGCGACTTCGGCACATTGATGGAGAACCCCAGCGAGTGCAGGAGGTCGGCCGTAGTCTGGAGGTGGGAGACGACTGTCTGGGGCGAGCCCGCCTTCAACAACCAGTCGTCGAGATAGGGGAAGACTGAGACCCCTGATCTGCGCAGATGAGCTGCGAACACCGCCATCACCTTGGTGAACACCCGAGGGGCGCTGGTAAGGCCAAAGGGGAGCACGGTAAACTGAAAGTGCTCGAGGCCTACCGTGAACCGCAGGTAACGCCGGTGGGCCGGCAGGACGGGGATGTGAAAATAAGCGTCCTGCAAGTCCAACGCTACCAACCAGTCTCCAGGGTCGAGGGCAGTCAAGACCTGAGCTAGGGAGAGCATCTTGAACTTCTCCTTCCGGAGGAAGTGATTGACGTTCCGGAGGTCCAAGATAGGACGCATGTCCTCCTTGTCCGTTTTGGGCACCAGAAAGTAGTGGGAGTAGCAACCACGCCCTACTTCTGGGGTCGGAACATGCTCGATGGCCCTCTTGGCCAAGAGGGCTGTGACTTCCTTCTGTAGAAGCACCAAGTGATCCCCTGACATGCGGTGGAATTGAGGTGGCATGGCTGGGGGGGTGGTCTCGAAGGGGAGGGAGTAGCCCCTTCGGACAATGTCCAAGACCCACCTGTCCGAGGTGATGGGACGCCAGTGGTGAAGGTGATGGCGGACCCTGCCCCCGACTGGCGGGCTGTGCACCTGAAAGGAGGGACTAGGAGGGCTTGGAGGCCGCGGACGGGTTGGAGGTGGTGGCCTGACCCGCACGCTGGTTGCCCGAACCGCCACGGCGGTATCCACGTCCTCGGCCACGCGAAGGCGCTTGCTGCGCGGGCCGTTGGCCGGGCTGTTGACGTGACTGGGTGCCCCTTCCGTGGCCACGAAAGTGGCGAAAAGCAGACGGGAGCGGAGGGCGCACAACAGCAAGGCCCAGGGACTTGGCAGTAGCCCGCGAGTCCTTGAAACGCTCCAGCGCATGGTCTGCCTTCGAACCAAAAAGACCGACTCCATCAAAGGGCATGTCCATGAGTGTATTCTGGACATCCCCTGAAAAACCAGTGGTTCTCAGCCAGGCGTGGCGACGCAGCGCCACCGTCGTTGCAAGCGATCTGCCCAGCGAGTCGGCGGTATCAAGGCCACAGCGGATGGTGTATTTAGCCGCATCACGCCCTTCCGCAATGGCGCGGGTAAGCAGTGTCTGGACCTCCTCAGAACACTGCGGCAAAACAGTCGCCATCGAATCCCACAGGGAGTGGGTGTATCGGCCCAAGAGGCAAGCGGTGTTAACGGACCGCAAGCCAGCTCTGGAGGAAGAGAAAGCCTTCTTCCCAAAGTGATCCAGGCGCTTGGATTCCCTATCCGGAGGGGCGGTAGGGAAGGCGGTTTGGGAGGCAGAGGCTTGGACAACCAAGCTCTCAGGGGTGGGGTGTTGGGAGAGAAACAGGGGGTCGCCCGGAGCAGGGCGATGGCGTCGGGCCACGTTCCTATCCACAGGAGCCCCTGTGGTGGGTTTGGACCAGGCACCCAAAAGAACGTCCGTGAGTGCATCATTGAACGGCAGCACAGTCTCCGAAGAGGAGGCCGCCGGCTGAAGCACTTCAGTCAGGAGGTTAGTCCTGACGGCCACTGTAGGCAACTGGAGATTCAAGGCTCCAGCAGCTCTACGCAACACCGTTGCAAAATTAGCCCCTCCTCCGTAGCCACGGGAGGAGACAGCATGCCAGAGTCAGGGGAGGTGTCCAGACCACTGGCATCCCCAAGTTCCTCAACCCAGTCCGGGTCAAACTCGCACTGTTGTGTGAGAGGGTCCTCAGACCCCTCCCAGCTCTCCTGGTCCTCCTCAGGTTCATAATATGGAGGAGGAGGGACATTAGGGACCCAAGGTCTCATCGGCGCCGGAACCGGCGTCGGGCGACGCCAGTCCGGCTCCATGTCCGGAGCCGGAGGAGCCGGGGAACGACGCCGTCCGGAGCCCCGGACGGCGTCAGGAACGGCACCGGGGACATCGGCGTCGGCGTGGTTAGGTCAACCGGCGTCGATGGGGGTTGCGGCACCACCGGAGCCGGGATCGGGATCGGGGCCGGAGCCGAGGCCGGGATGAAGGCCGGTGGGACAGGCGATGCCGGGACCGGAGTCGACGGCGACGCCGGAGCAACCCCATCAGGGCCCGCGGGGCCCGAAGGCGCACCGGAGGGACCTTGAGGCCCGAAGAGGCGGGCCATGGCCGACAGGAACTCCTGTATTTGGGCCTGAGTCGCCCCCGAACCCGGGAAGGACGGGTAATGCGGGGGTAACTCGACAGGCACGTCCGGGGCCGCGGGGACGGTGCCGAGAGGGACCTCAGCCGAGTCGCGACACCGGCGAGGCGAAGTCTTTGAGCGATGATGCCGCTTAGACTTCTTGTGCTTCGACTTACCGGAGGAGCGCGAAGACTTGGATTCCGACGAACGGCGGGGACTCCGCGTCCGGCCCCTCGACCTCTCCCGGGACCGGGGCTTGGTGCGGCACGGAGCCGACTGCCGGACCTCGAGGAGCTTTCGAGACCGCTCTCGCAAAGCCTTCGGATTATGTTTCCGGCAGTCAGGGCACGAGTTCGTGTCGTGGTCTCGGCCGAGACAAAAGAGACACTCGAGATGCGGGTCCGTGATCGACATCATGCGACCACATTCCTCGCAGGGCTTAAAGCCGGGCATCCCTACAACACCTTAGGAGTCGTGAAGACTCGTTGAAGAAACAGTGAAAAAATTCACAAAAAAGATAGTCAAAAAGTGACTAGGGCACTGCTCTTCCCGGATCTGCGCTTACTGGCGCGGAAAAAGAAGAACTGACGTCAGCGCGCAAGGGCGGCGTCTAAGTACTGCCCGCGACGTCATCCCGGCGATCACGATGCCGACGACGGACGCGGAGCCGCACGACGCCGCCTACCGACGCGCAAGGGTACTGCTACGCAAAAAACTTTCCGGATCCAGCCTGACGCCTGGGGATATTCTAAGGTAAGGAATCTGTCACTAACGTGTCTCTTTCAGATGGCCACAGTAGGCAACTGGAGATGTAAGGCTCCAGCTGCTCTACGCAACACCGTTGCAAAATTAGCCCCCTCCTCCTTAGCCATGGGAGGAGACAGCATGCCAGTGTCAGGGGAGGTGTCTAGACCACTGGCATCCCCAAGTTCCTCAACCCAGTCCGGGTCAAACTCACACTGTTGTGTGAGAGGGTCCTCAGACCCCTCCCAGCTCTCCTGGTCCTCCTCTTGTTCAAAATATGGAGGAGGAGGGACATTTGGGACCCAAGGTCTCATCGGCGCCGGAGCCGGCGTCGGGCGACGTCGGTCCGGCTCCATGTGCGGAGCCGGAGCGAACCGGGGAACGACGCCGTCCGGAGCCCCAGACGGCGTCAGGAACGGCACCGGGGACATCGGCGTCGGCGGAGGTGTGGTTAGGTCAACCAGCGTCGATGGGGGTTGCGGTACCACCGGAGCCGGGATCGAGGCCGGGGCCGGAGCCGAGGCCGGGATGAAGGCTGGTGGCACAGGCGGCGCCGGGACCGGAGTCGACGGCGGCGCCGGGGCAACCCCATCAGGGCCCGCGGGGCCCAAAGGCGCACCGGAGGGACCTGAAGGCCCGAAGAGGCGGGCCATGGCCGTCAGGAATTCCTGTATTTCGGCCGGAGTCGCCCCCGACCCCGGAAAGAACGGGTAATTCGGGGGCGGCTCTACAGGCATGTCCGGGGCCGCGGGGACGGTGCCGACTGGGGCCTCAGCCGAGTCGTAAGACCGGCGAGGCGAAGTCTTAGAGCGATGACGTCTCTTAGACTTCTTGTGCTTCGACTTACCGGAGGAGCGCGAAGACTTGGATTCCGACGAATGGCGGGGACTCCGCGACCGGCCCCTCGACCTCTCCCGGGACCAGGGCTTGGTGCGGCGCGGAGCCGACTGCCGGACCTCGAGCAGCTTTCAAGACCGCTCTCGCAAAGCCTTCGGATGAAGTTTCCGGCAGTCAGGGCACGACTTCGTGTCGTGGTCTCTGCCGAGACAGAAGAGACACTCGAGATGCGGGTCTGTGATCGACATCATGCGACCACAGGCCTTGCAGGGCTTAAAGCCGGGCATCCCTACGACACCTTAGGAGTCGTGAAGACTCGTTGAAGAAACAGTGAAAAAATTCACAAAAAAGGATAGTCAAAAAGTGACTAGGGCACTGCTCTTCCCGGATCTGCGCTTACTGGCGCGGAAAAAGAAGAACTGACGTCAGCGCGCAGGGGCGGCGTCTAAGTACTGCCCGCGACGTCATCCCGGCGATCACGACGCCGACGACGGACGCGGAGCCGCACGACGCCGCCTACCGACGCGCAAGGGTACTGCTACGCAAAAAACTTTCCGGATCCAGCCTGACGCCTGGGGATATTCTAAGGTAAGGAATCTGTCACTAACGTGTCTCTTTCAGATAGCCACTGCAGGCAATTGGAGGTGTAAGGCCCCAGCTGCTCTACGCAACACCGTTGCAAAATTTGCTCCCTCCTCCATTGCCACGGAAAGAGGAGACAGCATGCCAGAGTCAGGGGAGGTGTCCAGACCACTGGCATCCCCAAGCTCCTCAGCCCAGTCCTGATCGAACTCACACTGCTGTGTGAGAGGGTCATCCGACCCCTCCCAGTTCTCTTTGTCCTCCTCTGGTTCAAAATAAGGAGGAGGGACATGCGGGACCCAAGGTCTCATCGGCGTCGGAGCCGGCGTCGAGCGACGCCGGTCCGGATCCGGAGAGAACCGGGGAACGACGCCGCCCGGAGCCCCGGGCGGCATCGGGAACGGCACCGGAGAGATCGGCGCCGGTGGAGGTGTCGTCAGGTCAACCGGCGTCGATCGGGGTTGTGGCAGCACCGGAGCCGGGGTCGAGGCCGGGGCCGGGACCGAGGCTGGTGTGACAGGCGGCGCCGGGACCGAGTCGCCGGCGGCGCCGGGAGAAACCCCATCAGGGCCCGCGGGGCCCGAAGGCGCACCGGGGGGACCTTGAGGCCCGAAGAGGCGGGCCATGGCCGACAGGAACTCCTGTATCTCGGCCGGAGTCACCCCCGAACCCGGGAAGGACGGGTAATGCGGGGGCGGCTCCGCAGGCACTCCCGGAGCCGCGGGGACGGTGCCGACAGGACCCTCAGCCGAGTCGGGAGACCGGCGAGGGGAAGTCGTCGAGCGATGACGCTTCTTAGACTTCTTATGCTTCGACTTACCGGAGGAGTGCGAAGACTTGGACCCCGACGACCGATGAGGACTCTGCGACCGGCCCCTCGACCTCTCGCGTGACCGGGGCGTGGCGCGGAGCCGACTGCCAGACCTCGAGGAGCTTTCGAGACCGCTCTCGCAAAGCCTTCGGATGCAAGGCCCGGCAGTCGGGGCACGACTTCGTGTCGTGGTCGCGGCCGAGGCAGTAGAGACATTCCTGATGCGGGTCTGTGATCGACATCATTCGACCACAGGCGTCGCATGGCTTGAAGCCGGGCATCCCTACCGACACCTTCGGAGTCGAGAGACTCGTTTAGAAAACAGTGCAAAAATCACCCAAAAACTTAGTCAAAAAATGACTAGGGCACTGCTCTTCCCGGATCTGCGCTTACTGGCGCGGAAAAAGAAGAACTGACGTCAGCGCGCAGGGGCGGCGTCTAAGTACTGCCCGCGACGTCATCCCGGCGATCCCGACGCCGACGACGGACGCGGAGCCGCACGACGCCGCCTACCGACGCGCAAGGGTACTGCTACGCAAAACTTTCCGGATCCAGCCTGACGCCTGGGGATACTCTAAGGTAAGGAATCTGTCACTAACGTGTCTCTTTCAGATACCTTTGTTACAGTTGAAAGTCCAGATGGGCGCATAACCACCCAGATAGATTATATGATCTAGATCAGGGGTTTCCAACCTCTTCTGTAGGTGAGAGCTACTTCTGATTAGTACAAATCATTGGGTGCTACTGAAGGCCAAGCCACTCGCGCAAATCTGCCAGACACCACTACGCCAAGTTTCATGAAATTGAAGCCTGATGTTCATAGAGCCAAAGACTATAGTTGAACACAATACTTTGACTAGGGGCACTTTGGCAGGGCTGCCATGTGTGTTAGTGAGAGCGTGGCCTTTGGGGATATATGAACACATGTGCAAATGACTGGGATATATGTGTATGGGTGAATGAGAGTCTGTGTTGTTCGTGCTTGTGGCAAAGGACACACCTTTTGCCATATGTGGCACCATTACATGCATAACACAAGCATACAATCATTTTTTGGGATGGGAGAAATTTAATGTGGAGAAAAATGTTCTGCAAAAAATTTTCATAATGTGGAAGATTTTTCTGCACTTTAAATTTCTCCACTTAAAAAAATGTCTATTTTCAGTTATAAATAGGACATTGTATCTACCAGCCAATGGGAGCAAGATGGCTGCTGTGTGTAAATGCGACACTTTGAAATGGGAGGAAATTAAACTGTAGAGAGTTAACTTTATGCTATTATGGATTCCATAAAACTCATCATTTAAATTGTCTCCCAGTTCAAAGTGTTGCATTTACAAACAGCAGGTATCTTGCACCCAGTGGCCTGTTGACATGGTGCCATATTTACAACAGAAAAAATAGTAATTTGTTTAAATAGGAGTAACTTAAAGTGAAGAAACATGCTTTGTAAAATATTAACACGTAATTGACTTAATTGAAAGTGGAGAAAAACATTGACTGAATGTTTCATAGAAATATTTTCCACTTTAAATGTATCCCATTTGAACAAAATGACAGTATTTCTCAGTTATAAATATGACAGTGTCTACTGCCCACAGGGAGCAAAAGGTCTGCTGTTTGTAAATGCAACACTTTGAAATGGGATAAAATTAAAATAAAGAGTTAACATAATGATTAAGTTTAAGAGGGGAGCGTATGTTGGCTAACGGCTAGAGCGGCCCACCTCGAAGCTGCGGAACCGGGTTCGAGTCTCAGCAGGGACGCTCAACATCCTGTGATTCTGGGCAAATCACTTAATCTTCCCCTGCCTAACAAAATGAATGTGTCCCTCTGTAACACAACTGGTGCTCATGTAAAGTGCTCTGATAACTTCGGGTCAAGATTGCGCTATATAAAACTCCAGGAAAAAAAAAGTTGACTCTTCATTTTAATTTTCTCCCATTTAAAAGCATTCAGAAACATAATTTTGTTCTTAAGCTCCAATGCACAAGTTACTAACTTGTGTAACGATATATCTGTAAGAGACAGTAGTTAGTGACAGATTCCTTACCTTAGAATATCCCCAGGCGTCAGGCTGGATCCGGAACGTTTTTGCGTAGCAGTACCCTTGCGCGTCGGTAGGCGGCGTCGTGCGGCTCCGCGTCCGTCGTCGGCGTCGTGATCGCCGGGATGACGTCGCGGGCAGTACTTAGACGCCGCCCCTGCGCGCTGACGTCAGTTCTGTACACGACTTTCCGCGCCAGGAACGCAGAGCCATGCAAGAAGCTGACATAGGTGTCTGAGAAAATACTAGGGCCCTGAAAGGGATGTCCTTAACCCTAGAAATCAGTTCGCAGAACGGGGAGGATGGTGGGCGGTGAGGAATCTGTCACTAACTACTGTCTCTTACAGATATATCGTTACACAAGTTAGTAACTTGTGCATCTGAAAGAGACACGTTAGTGACAGATTCCTTACCTTAGAATAGATACCCCAGCAATACCAACCCCGGTGGTGGGTCTGCGAACAAAGATCAGACAAGGAAGTCCTGGAGGACAGAACGGCCAAAGAAGCCGTCCCTCCGGACCTGACTGTCAAGGCAGTAATGCTTTGTAAACGTGTGCAGCGAGGCCCACGTAGCTGCCTGACAGATAACCGGCAGCGGAACACCGCGGCCCAAAGTCGTGGTAGCAGCCGTTGCCCTGGTGGGAATGGGCACGCAGCCCAACAGGAGGCTCCTTCTTAGCCAAAGAATAGCAGGCCTTGATGCACAAGGTAACCCAGCGGGAGATGGTTCGTTTGTGCACCGCCCGACCTTTTTGGCGCCCACGTAGCCAACAAAGAGCTGGTCATCCACCCGGAAGTGTTTTGTGCGGTCGATATAGAAGGAGAGCGCACGTTTTGGGTCCAGACGGTGGAGCCTCTCTTCCTCTCTGGAAGGATGCGGAGGCGGAAAGAAGGTAGGCAAGTGATGGTCTGCCCAATGTGGAAGGCAGTAACCACCTTTGGCAAGAAGGACGGACGCGTCCTAAGAACAACCTTGTCTGGATGGACAGACAGAAAGGGAGGTTTGCAGGAGAGAGCCTGGAGCTCACTCACCCGCCGAGCGGAGGTGATGGCCACCAGAAAGGCTGTCTTCAGAGTTAGAAGACGAAGAGGACAGTTATGTAGAGGCTCAAAGGGAGCGCACATTAAAAGGTAAGAACCAAGTTCAAGTCCCACTGAGGCATCACAAACGGAACAGGAGGGAAGAGGTGTGTAATGCCTTTTAAGAACCTGTTAACAACAGGGGACTTGAAAAGGGAGGGCTGATCAGGGAGCCTGAGGAAGGCCGAGATAGCACAAAGATAACCCTTGATGGTACCCAGGGCAGAACCCTGTTGGGCCAGAGAAAGAAGGAACAGAAGGACCTCAGAAAGAGGGCAGAAAGGGGATTCACAGCCTTTGCTGTGCACCATGCCACAAATTTGTTCCACCTGCAGGCGTATACCACCTTAGTGGAGGGACGCCTGGCTGCCAGAATCCCATCACAAACTTCGGGAGGCAAGTCGAAAGGAATCAACTGCCGCCGCTCAATCTCCACGCAAGCAGGTGTAGACTGGACAGGTTCGGGTGGAGGACCGTCCCCTGCTGCTGCGACAGAAGATCCTCCCGAAGAGGCAGACGGATCGGGGGATCTACGCTCATACTGAGTAGCTCGGGATACCAAACTCTTCGAGCCCAGTCCGGAGCTACAAGGATGACTTGGGCCCAGTCGTGCCGAATCTTCTTCAACACTCTGGGTAGAAGTGGTATAGGCGGAAAGGCGTACAACAGACCGCAACTCCACTCGCGACGAAAAGCGTCGCCGAGCGAGTGCCGCCTTGGAAATTCCAACGCGCAGAACTGATGACATTGCGCGTTCTCTTCGGTGGCGAACAGATCTAACCAAGGCTCTCCCCATTGCAGAAAGAGTCCTTGCGCCACGTCCGAGTGAAGACGCCATTCGTGATCCATCATGCACCTGCGGCTGAGTTCGTCCGCCCTGGCGTTCAGGGAACCTGCCAGGTGTTGAACCATCAGGAACATGCCCTGATGTTCCAGCCATGTCCAGAGGCGCAGAGCCTCCTGACAGAGGGTCCACGACCCCACCCCGCCCTGTTTCTTGCAGTACCACATGGCGGTGGTGTTGTCTGTGAACACCTGCACTACCTTCCCTTTGACAGAGGGAAGGAATGCTTTGAGTGCAAGTCGGATCGCCCGGAGCTCCAGAAGGTTGATATGGAGCCGGGACTCCGCCGGAGACCAGAGGCCTCTGATCTCCGCCTCTCCCATGTGACCGCCCCATCCCAGAAGGGACGCGTCCGTCACAACTGTGTGCTCTGGCTGGGGAAGGGAGAGGGATCTGCCCATGACCCATTGCCGGTTCGAGAGCCACCACTGCAACTGTATTGCAGTCCCCTCCGAGATCTGGACGTGATCGAACAGGTTGCCCTGGTGCTGCGCCCACTGGAACTTCAGGTCCCACTGCAGAGCCCGCATATGCCATCTGGCATGATTGACCAGCAGGATGCAGGAGGCCATGAGGCCCAGCAGCCTCAGGGTCATCCGTACCGAAACCCAGGATAAAGGCTGAAAGATCGGAATCATAGCCTGAATTTCCCGGACTCGCCGTTCGGGAGGATAGGCCCGAAACTGCGTCGTGTCCAGAACTGCTCCGATGCAAAGGAGCTGTGGAGAAGGAATCAGATGCGACTTCGGCACATTGATGGAGAACCCCAACGAGTGCAGGAGTTCGGCCGTAGTCTGGAGGTGGGAGACGACTGCCTGGGACGAGCCCGCCTTCAGCAGCCAGTCGTCGAGGTAGGGGAAGACTGAAACCCCTGCCCGGCGCAGATGAGCTGCGACCACCGCCATCCCTTTCGTGAACACCCGAGGGGCACTGGTAAGGCCAAAGGGGAGCACGGTGAACTGAAAATGCTCGAGGCCTACCGTGAACCGAAGGTAACGCCGGTGGGCCGGCAGGACGGGGATGTGGAAATAGGCGTCCTGCAAGTCCAACGCTACCAACCAGTCTCCAGGGTCGAGGGCAGTCAAGACCTGAGCTAGGGTGAGCATCTTGAACTTCTCCTTCCGGAGGAAGCGATTGACGTTCCGGAGGTCCAAGATAGGACGCATGTCCTCCTTGTCCCTTTTGGGCACCAGGAAGTAGTGGGAGTAGCAACCACGTCCTACTTCTGGGGTCGGAACATGCTCGATGGCCCTCTTGGCCAAGAGGGCCGTGACTTCCTTCTGCAGAAGTACCAAGTGATCCCCTGACATGCGGTGGAATTGAGGTGGCATGGCTGGGGGTGGTCTCGAAGGGGAGGGAGTAGCCCCTTCGGACAATGTCCAAGACCCACCTGTCCGAGGTGATGGGACGCCAGTGGTGAAGGTGATGGCGGACCCTGCCCCCTACTGGCCTGCTGTGCACCTGAAAGGAGGGACTAGGAGGGCTTGGAGGCCGCGGACGGGTTGGAGGTGGTGGCCTGACCCGCACGCTGGTTGCCCGAACCGCCACGGCGGTATCCACGTCCTCGGCCACGCGAAGACACCTGCTGCGCGGGCCGGTGGCTGGGCTGCTGACGTGACTGGGCGCCCCTTCCGTGGCCACGATAGGGGCGAAAAGCAGAAGTTAGCGGAGGGCGTGCAGTAGAAAGGCCCAGGGACTTGGCAGTAGCCCGTGAGTCCTTAAAACGATCCAACGCATGGTCTGCTTTGGAACCAAAAAGACCGACTCCATCAAAGGGCATGTCCATGAGTGTATTCTGGACATCACCCGAAAAACCAGTGGTTCTCAGCCAGGCGTGGCGACGTAGCGCCACCGTCGTTGCAATAGATCTGCCCAGCGAGTCAGCGGTATCAAGGCCACAACGTATGGTGTATTTGGCCGCATCCCTACCTTCCGCAATGGCGCGGGTAAGCAGTGTCTGGACCTCCTCAGAACACTGGGGCAAAACAGTCGCCACCGAATCCCACAGGGAGTGGGTATATCGGCCCAAAAGACAAGCGGTGTTAATGGACCGCAAGCCAGCACTGGAGGAAGAAAAACCCTTCTTCCCAAATTGATCCAGGCGTTTGGATTCCCTATCCGGAGGGGAGGTAGGGAAGGCGGTTTGGGAAGACGAGGCTTGGACAACCAAGCTCTCAGGAGTGGGGAGGACAGAGAGAAACAAGGGGTCGCCCGGAGCTGGGCGATGGCGTCGGGACACGTTCCTATCCACAGGAGCCCCTGTGTTGGGCTTGGACCAGGCGCCCAAAAGAACGTCAGTGAGTGCATCGTTGAACGGCAGCACAGTCTCCAAGGAGGAGGCTGCCGGCTGATGCACTTCTGTCAAGAGATTAGTCTTGACCGCCACAGTAGGGAGTCGGAGATGTAAGGCTCCAGCTGCCCTACGCAACACCGTTGCAAAATTGGCTCCCTCCTCCGTAGCCACGGGAGGAGACAGCATGCCAGTGTCAGGGGAAGTATCTAGACCACTGGCATCCCCTAGTTCCTCTGCCCAGTCCTCATCATACTGACACTGTTGTGCCAGAGGGTCCTCAGACCCCTCCCAGTCCTCCTGGTCCTCCTCCGGTTCAAAATAAGGAGGAGGAGGGACATTTGGGACCCAAGGTCTCATCGGCGCCGGAACCGGCGTCGAGCGACGTCGGTCCGGCTCCATGTCCGGAGCCGGAGAGTACAGGGGGACGACGCCGCCCGGAGCCCCGGGCGGCGTCAGGAACGGCACCGGAGACATCGGCGCCGGCGGAGGCGTGGTCAGGTCGACCGGCGTCGATGGGGGTTGCGGTACCACCGGAGCCGGGATCGAGGCCGGGGCCGAAGCCGGAGCCGGGATCGAGGCTGGAGGCATGAGCGACGCCGGGACCGGAGTCGTCGGCGACGCCGGGGCAACCCCATCAGGGCCCGCGGGGCCCGAAGGCGCACCGGAGGGACCTTGAGGCCCGAAGAGGCGGGCCATGGCCGACAGGAATTCCTGTATTTGGGCCGGATCCGCCCCCGAACCCGGGAAGGACGGGTATTGCGGGGGCGACTCCACAGGCATGTCCGGGGCTGCGGGGGCGGGGACGGTGCCGGGAGGGGCCTCAGCCGAGTCGCGAGACCGGCGAGGCGAAGTCCTAGAGCGATGATGCTTTTTGGACTTCTTGTGTTTAGACTTACCGGACGACGAAGACTTGGATCCCGACGACCGGCGAGGACTCCGCGACCGACCCCTCGACCTCTCACGCGACCGGGGATTGGTGTGGCGCGGAGCCGACTGCCGGGCCTCGAGGAGCTTTCGAGACCGCTCTCGCAAAGCTTTCGGGTTTAGGGACCGGCAGTCGGAACACGACTTCGTGTCGTGGTCTCGCCCGAGGCAGAAGAGACACTCCAGATGCGGGTCTGTGATGGACATCATCCGAGCACAGGCGTCGCACCGTTTAAAGCCGGGCATCCCTAACGACACCTTGGAGTCGATATGAAAAGAAACAGTGAAAAAATTCACCCAAAAAGTTAGTCAAAAAATGACTAGGGCACTGCTCTTCCCGGATCTGCGCTTGCTGGCGCGGAAAAAGAAGAACTGACGTCAGCGCGCAGGGGCGGCGTCTAAGTACTGCCCGCGACGTCATCCCGGCGATCACGACGCCGACGACGGACGCGGAGCCGCACGACGCCGCCTACCGACGCGCAAGGGTACTGCTACGCAAAAACTTTCCGGATCCAGCCTGACGCCTGGGGATATTCTAAGGTAAGGAATCTGTCACTAACGTGTCTCTTTCAGATATTGAGTTGACAAGGACTTTTATTTAAGAGTTAAATACCTCAGTGCTCCAGTTTTTCACTTCTGTGCCCTGGGCCATAAATCTGACTCCAGCACTGCTTATTATCAGGCCCTGCTATGTGCAGCCTGAAGATAATAATGCAAAATAAACACAGCCTTCCCTAAGCTTCAAAAGCAAATGGTGACCCTGTTCTTATTTAAAAATGAACTAAAGGCTGTGAGCTACCCTGGAGGTGTCTGTGAGCTACTGATAGCTCAAGATGGACCAGTTGGAGACGCCTGATCTAGATAGTCAAATTGAGGGTGACGTACAGCGCACCCTTAGAGTAATATTCTGGGAGAATTTAACCTTGTCTTATGACATCCTTTTAGCTGAGGTTGATTGCCCCCACAATTAGTTCAAACATCCCCACAGGGTGAGGATGTAATGATTTCTTCACATTTATTTTCTGCTCTTGTCCCTGATGAAGTCAAACAAGCCTATGCAGCAAAATGGGCTCTTCCACAAGCCCCCGCTTTAAACCACTATCATGTTGGCTGGGAGAAGGACTCTCCTTATGTCATACCCATACGGTCCAGCCCACAAGTGCAACCACAATACGACATTAAACGGGATGCTAAAGCACCTGTTGGGGAAATACCCTCCCAATTGGAGTACCAGGGAGTAAACTGAACCCTGTGTCTCTCAAATGGATAATTTCCCTTTTCTTGTGTTTAATCTGGATCGTTCATATTGCATTTTCTTAGACTACTGACCCTTAACCAGTCATAAATGCACTTTTGTAATACAAAATACACACAGTACAGGACTCATTACCAATATAGTCCATAAGAAATACAAAACAACCTTTGATATCTCCAATGGGTTTTATGCCAAAATCTAGTGCATAAAAGCATAGATTGGACAGTTTTCTCAGCACTTGGCTTTCAACGTCATTTTGCATGACTTGCCATGGGATATTAAAACAGATTGGAATGTTTGCTGCTCGTATAGTGTCAATTCTACATGATAATGACCCAGACGCATTGTCCTATGTAGATAATATCTACCTGACGGGCGATGAGTTACTCACATTTGGCCGAAGTACATCCTATAATATTGGGATTTTCTGAGCTTGGCTAGGAGTTCAACTTTAAGAAATCTAATATAACATTTCGAAGTGTCCTTTTTTTGGGATATGGACTTACTCATGAGGGGTAAAGTCTTGCCCCTCATTTTTTGGAGAAATGTGCACATCTGCAACCTCCAACCACTTTAAAGAAACAACAATTTTTATTATGATTCCTTACTGTTGGCAGAACTTACATTCCTGATTATGCACGACGCATCAAATCACTATGAATTAATACACCCTGATTTTTCCAATACATGTTGGACATCAGAACATACTGATGCACTCAGATCTCTAAAAACTTGCAACACGTCACTTACATACATGTGTAAACACCACAAACTTAGTCATACGTGTCATAGCAGGTGCAATTGGATTTACCTATATCACCTTTAATGAAGGTGAGACAGTGTCGATTGCATATAAATCACATTTCTATTCCAATGCAGAAATGCGTTTTGCATCCACTGAAAAAATAACGACTGCAGTGCAGATGGCTATTCTTAAAGAGCAGTCACTTGCACAAGGGAAGCGCATTATTAGCATTACTCCCGTGCCAGCCTTAGAGACTCCCACAAAGGCTAGCTTTTCTAAACGCTAAAGCCCTCCATCATAAATGGATATACTTGGCAACATCCTTAACAGCTTTGATGTAGACCTTGTCTTTGACCATTCTTTACAGACTCAAGAATTTCCAGCACTGTTTTTGCTCTTGAACTGTATAAAATGATCATTTATACTGATAGTTCAGCCTAACCTGCTATAGGGATCAAGTGTAAATATTCAGCGGAATGCAAAACTGTTGTTGGTATAAAGTTGGACAGAAAATTCCAACCTCAAAAAACTCGCACTCAGTCCTTGGGGGGACTGTACTGTGCAGCTGGCTAAACTGAAAGCTTTGTTTCTTGCGCTAGAACATATGGATCCGGAATTCCCCACACTTATTTTGTGTGATTTGTATAAATGTGTCTAGTCCTGTAATAATTTACATTATTGGTGCCAAAATTGTTTTCAAAGATTCTAAAGACAACACAATAAAGCATAAAACGCTTTGGGTGAAAGTGGCAGACCTGAAAGATAGGTTGCCACTGACTCACGTCACTCATACGTTGAGTCATCAGCGTGTGGGAGAACACATTGTACAGAATTCTCTGGCTCATGAAGCGGCAAAATCTGCAGTTGCGACTGCTACTGTTTCTGCAATTACTCATTCAAAAACAAGACTACATAATGATATCTTGTCTGCCGTTAATGTTAACAAAGACGGCATCTCCTTAATTAAGGGCTTACCATCTAAATATACATAACACTTAAGTGAACAAAACATACCCTTTGCAACAATTCTAGGGGTTGGCGATCGCTTGATTCCCAACCAAGACGACAGACTAGCTTTAGTGATAACTGGGGATGAAGGTGTTGCTTCTGCACATGCAGGTGTAGCAGCCACAATTTTGTTGCTACAGCAACGATATTGGTGGCAAGGCTTATATCAACAGGCTAAAAAATATGTCCTTTGTTGTGACATTTGTCAAGAAATTAATAGCTTCCACCGTGGCTCCTCCACCGCAGACACACCTGTTGATTTCTAATAAACCTTTTGGCTGCATTTATTTGGACCACTGTGGTCCTCTAATTTCAGATACTGAGTTTAAATTTATCCGAGTTGCAGCTGATCTTTGCTTCAGGTTCCTCTGGGTTTGGCCACAGTGTTCAGCTGACGCTCACACTGTTATTAAAGATATGCAAATGCAAGTCTTTATCAGGACACATGCATGCAGTACATTCCACACGGACCAGGGCTTTCACTTCGAAAGCATATCGGGATACTATGGCTTCACTGGGTGTACAGGTGCATTATAACGGCCAGGGCGGTCGACCTCGAATCTGGGGAACTGGGTTCGAGTCTAGGCAATGACGCTTAACATCCTGTGATTCTGGGCAAATCACTTAATCTCCCCGTGCCTAACAAAAATGAATGTGTCCTCATGTAATGCAACTGGTGCTATGTAAAGCGCTCTGATACCCGATTCGGGTCAAGTTCGTGCTATATAAAACTCTGTAAAATAAAAATAAAATAAAATAAAAATATCGGCCCGAAGACAATTCTGTTGTGGAAAGTATGAACCATGACTTAAAGCAGTCCTTAACAGCTAGAGAATTAGGCACAGGGCGTAGCTGGATCCACCACTTATATGGGGTACTAAGAGCACTTAATCTCCCTAAAAGATCTCTGGGTGGCCGCACCCCATTAGCATCAAAATGTAAGTTCCAGACATTGACGGTCCTGACAATGTGGCGGCAGCCACGCCCTTTGACGTAGATGATCGTTGTGCTGTCTTACAGGATCTACAAAAATGTCTGTGACACCCAATCCAACGAACAGTTGAAGACGTCTGCCTCTGCAGGAATCAAGGAGAAACCAGAACCTTCTGGCTGGGTTCCAAAGGTTGGGGATCTTGTACGAGAGAAGGTGGCAGTGAAGACTAAGTTTTGGCCATTATACCGAGCACCTGTGTTGGTCCTTGCCATACAAGGTACAAGAACTGTAACCTTGCCACCGCTTCCTCATCCCAAAGACAATCGTTTTGTCTCCTCTGATCGCACAAGTTACTTACTTGTGTAACGATATATCTGTAAGAGACATTAGTTAGTGATAGATTCCTTACCTTAGAATATCCCCAGGCGTCAGACTGGATCCGGAAAGTTTTCGTCAGCAGTACCCCTGCGCGTCGGTAGGCGTCGTCGTGCGGCTCCGCGTACATCGCTGGCGTCGTAGCCGCCGAGATGACGTCGTCGGAGCTACTTAGACGCGCCCACGCGCGCTGACGTCAGTTCTGTACACGACTTTTCCGCGCCAGGAACGCAGAGCCATGCCAGAGACCGACTACTGGTGCAATAGAACTAGGGCCCTGAAAGGGATGACCTGTACCCTAGAGAACAGTTCGCAGAACGGGAGGATAGGCGGGTGTAGGAATCTATCACTAACTAATGTCTCTTACAGATATATCGTTACACAAGTAAGTAACTTGTGCATCTGAAAGTGACACGTTAGTGATAGATTCCTTACCTTAGAATACATACCCAAGCAATACCATCCCCAGTGGTGGGTCTGCGAAGTGAAATCACACCAGAAAGTCACGGAGAACCGACCGGCCAAAGAAGCCGTCTCTCCGGACTTGACTGTCAAGGCAATAGTGCTTAGTGAAAGTATGCAGCGAGGCCCACGTAGCTGCCTGACCGATATCTTGCAGGGGGACACTGCGTCCCAATGCTGTAGTAGCAGCTGTCGCCCTGGTAGAATGGGCGCGCAGCCCTACCGGAGGTTCTTTTTTAGCCAGAGAGTAACAGGCTTTAATACACAAGACAACCCATCGGGAGATAGTCCGCTTGTGCACAGCACGGCCTTTCTTGGCGGCCATGTAGCCAACAAAGAGCTGGTCATCCACCTGGAACTGTTGTGTGCGGTTGAGATAGAATGAAAGCACACGTTTTGGGTCTAGACGGTGGAGCCTCTCTTCCTCCCTGGAAGGAGGCGGAAAGAAAGTAGGCAGCGTGACAGTTTGCCCGAGATGAAAGGCAGAGACTACTTTTGGCAGAAAGGAGGGACGTGGCCTTAGCACAACCTTGTCCGGATGAATCGCCATGAAAGGAGGTTTACACGAAAGAGCCTGGAGCTCACTGACACGCCTCGCGGAGGTGATGGCCACCAGGAAGACAGTTTTCAAAGTCAATAACCGCAAAGGACAGTTATGAAGAGGTTCAAAGGGAGCGCACATTAAGTATGTGAGAACCAGGTTCAAGTCCCACTGAGGCATCACAAAAGGAATAGGAGGGAAAAGGTGAGTAATGCCTTTGAGAAATCAAGTGACAACAGGGGACTTGAAAAGAGAGGGCTGATCAGGCAGCCTAAGAAAGGCTGGTAGAGCAGAAAGGTAGCCCTTGATAGTGCCCAGAGCAGAGCCCTGCTGGGCCAAAGAGAGAAGGGACAAGAGGACCTCAGAAAGAGGGGCAGAAAGGGGATCTACAGCTTTCACTGTGCACCATGCCACAAATTTGTTCCACCGGCAGGAGTATACAGTTTTAGTTGAGGGACGCCTGGATGCCAGAATCACATAACAGACTTCAGGAGGCAAGCCAAATGGAATCAGCTGTCGCCGCTCAATCTCCACGCAAGGAGGTGGAGGCTGGACAGGTTCGGGTGGAGGACCGTCCCCTGTTGCTGCGACAGAAGATCCTCCCAAAGAGGCAGCCGGATCGGGGGATCCACGCTCATACTGAGTAGCTCGGGATACAAAACTCTTCGAGCCCAGTCCGGTGCCACAAGAATAACTTGGGCCCGGTCGCGCCTGATATTCTTCAGCACTCTGGGCAGAAGTGGTATAGGCAGAAAGGCGTACAACAGACCGGAACTCCACTCGCGACGAAAAGCGTCGCCGAGCGAGTGCCGCCTTGGAAACTCAAGTAGGATCGCCCTGTGCTCCAAAAGGTTGATATGGAACTTGGACTCCGCCGGAGACCAGAGGCCTCTGATCTCCGCCTCTCCCATGTGGCCGCCCCATCCCAGGAGGGACGCATCCATCACCACTGTGTGCTCCGGTTGGGGAAGGGAGAGGGATCTGCCGCTGACCCAACGCTGGTCCGTGAGCCACCACTGCAAGTCCTGTACAGTGCCCTCCGAGATCTGGATGTAGTCGGACAGGTTTCCCCGATGCTGCGTCCACTGGAACTTCAGGTCCCACTGCAGAGCCCGCATATGCCATCTGGCATGATTGATCAGCAGGATGCAGGAGGCCATGAGGCCCAGCAGCCTCAGGGTCTTCCTGACCGAAACCCAGGACCAGGGCTGAAAGATCGGAATCATAGCCCGAATGTCCCGGACTCGGTGTTCGGGAGGATAAACCCGAAAGTGCGCCGTGTCCAGAACCGCTCCAATGAAGAGGAGCTTCTGAGAGGGAATCAGATGCGACTTCGGCACATTGATGGAAAACCCCAGCGAATGCAGGAGGTCGGCCGTAGTCTGGAGGTGGGAGACGACTGCCTGGGGCGAGCCCGCCTTCAACAGCCAGTCGTCGAGATAGGGGAAGACTGAAACCCCTGATCTGCGCAGATGAGCTGCGACCACCGCCATCACTTTTGTGAACACCCGAGGGGCGCTGGTAAGGCCGAAAGGGAGCACGGTGAACTGAAAGTGCTCGTGGCCTACCGTGAACCATAGGTAACGCTGGTGGGCCGACAGGATGGGGATATGAAAATAAGCATCCTGCAAGTCCAACGCTACCATCCAGTCTTGCGGGTCTAGGGCAGACAAGACCTGAGCAAGCGTGAGCATCTTGAACTTCTCCTTCCGGAGGAAGCGATTGACGTTCCGGAAGTCTAAGATAGGACGCAGACCCTTGTCCTTCTTTGGAACCAGGAAGTAGTGGGAGTAACAGCCATGACCTACTTCTGGCTTCGGAACGTGCTCGATGGCCCCCTTGGCCAAGAGGGCCGCAACTTCCTGCTGGAGAAGTGCCAAGTGATCCCCCGACATGCGGTGATACTGAGACGGCATGGCTGGAGGGGTAGACTGGAAGGGTAGGGAGTAGCCCCGTCGGACTATCTGCAGAACCCACCTGTCCGAAGTGATGGTACGCCAGTGGGGGAGGTGATGGCGAATCCTGCCGCCCACTGGCGTCTGGTGGGCCTGAAACACCGGACTAGGAAGGTTTTGAGGCAGTGGTGGCAGGGACGGTGGTGGACTGACCCGCCCGCTGGCCCCGTGACCCACCTCGGCGGGCCCCCCGACCTTGGCTGCGCTTAGACTGCGGCTGCGCAGGCCGGCGGCTCTGAAAGGAACGCGTTTGGGCGCCTCGACCCTGACCTCGAAAGGAGCGAAAAGCAGACCCTACGGGAGCACACGTGGTGGCAAGACCCAAGGACTGGGCCGTAGCCCGGGTGTCTTTAAAGCGCTCCAAAGTGCTATCCGCCTTGTCACCAAAGAGGCGTGTGCCATCAAAAGGCATGTCCAACAAAGTGTTCTGGACATCCCCGGAGAAGCCAGTAGTTCTGAGCCAAGCCTAACGGCGTAGCGCCACTGTTGTGGACAGTGCCCTGCCGAGAGAGTCGGCTGTGTCAAGTCCACAACGGATAGTGAATTTAGCAGCATCTCTCCCCTCGGTAATGGCGTGGGAGAGCACCGCCCGAGCTTCCACTGGACACTGAGGCAGCACCTGTGCTACGGTGTCCCACACAGAATGGGAATAGCGGCCCAACAGGCACGCAGTATTCACCACCGAGGTGAAAATCTTTTTCCCAAAGTGCTCCAGTTTTTTAGATTCCTTGTCCGGGGCGGCGGAAGGGAATGCGCTCGGAGAGGCAGAGGCCTGGACAACCAGACTCTCAGGCGTTGGGTGTTGCGTGAGAAAACTGGGGTCGCCCGGGGCCGGGTGATGGTGTCATGCCACACTCTTATCCACAGGAACCCCTGTGTTAGGCTTGGTCCAGGTGCTTAACAGAATGTCTGTAAGCGCGTCGTTAAAGGGCAGTAGCGGCTCCGCAGAGGAGGTCGCTGGCTGCAGCACATCAGTCAAGAGATTGGTCCTGATAGGCACAGAAGGGAGCTCGAGGTTAAGAGCCTCAGCCACCCTACGCAACACCACAGAAAAAGTCCCAACCTCCTCTGTAGCCACGGAAGCAGGGGACAGTGTACCAGGGTGTGAGAGAAATCCAGATCGCCTGGACCGTCCATATCACCCTCCCACTCCGGTTCATCCTCGCATTGAGCTGCGAGAGGGTCCTCAGACCCTTCCCAGTACACCCTTTCGTCCACCGGCTGTTTAAGAGGCTGGTAAGGACGAGGTGCCCGGGGAAAGGGAAAAAACTCCCCACCTGGAATTGGAATCGGAGGATAAGAGACCAATCCAGGCTCGACGTAGTCCGGCCCCGTAGGCAACTGCGTCGTGTCCGGCGTCGGCACCGCAGGGTATCTTGCCGGCGTAGCCGGGGCCAAAGGCGGCGGCACGGGGGCAGAACCACCCAACGGGTCCACGGGGCTCGAAGGCGCTCCGGAGGGACCCGATGGGGCAAATAAATGGCCCATGGCCGACAGAAAAACCTGTATTTCTTCCGGAGTCACGTGCGGGCCCGGGAAAGGCAGGTAGGCCGCAGGCAACAACGGAGGCTCCAACGGAGCCGCGGGGGAGTGACCACCCGCCCCCTGCACCGCGTCCGGTGAGGGGTAGACGAAAAGCGACGTCGCTTCTTCGACTTCTTATGGCGCCGTGACTTACCTGTCCCCGATTCCGACGAACGATGGTGTCGGCCCCGCGACCTGTCCCTTAACCTCCCACGGGAGCGGGACCTCGAGCAGCGCGGAACCGATTGCCGGGCCTCCAACAACTTTCGGGAACGCTCCCGCAAAGCCTTCGGCGCCATGGCCCGACAATCGGGGCACGCCTCGGGGTCATGGGCGTGCCCCAAGCAGAAGAGAAACACGTCATGCGGGTCCGCCACCGACATGTTCCGACGGCAGTCCCTACAGGACTTAAACCCGGGCATCCCTACTGCACCAGGAGTCGAGTACTCGACAAAACAAGAGAAACAAGTTCTCAGAAACCAAGTTAAAATATTAACTTGGAGTACCGCTCTCTCTCGGAGCTGGCGTGGAAAAACAAAGAACTGACGTCAGCGCACGTGGGCGCGTCTAAGTAGCTCCGACGACGTCATCTCGGCGGCTACGACGCCAGCGACGTACGCGGAGCAGCACGACGACGCCTACCGACGCGCAGGGGTACTGCTGACGAAAACTTTCCGGATCCAGTCTGACGCCTGGGGATATTCTAAGGTAAGGAATCTATCACTAACGTGTCTCTTTCAGATGCACAAGTTACTAACTTGTGTAACGATATATCTGTAAGAGACAGTAGTTAGTGATAGATTCCTTACCTTAGAATATCCCCAGGCGTCAGGCTGGATCCGGAAAGTTTTGCGTAGCAGTACCCTTGCGCGTCGGTAGGCGGCGTCGTGCGGCTCCGCGTCCGTCGTCGGCGTCGTGATCGCCGGGATGACGTCGCGGGCAGTACTTAGGCGCCGCCCCTGCGCGCTGACGTCAGTTCTGTACACGACTTTCCGCGCCAGGAACGCAGAGCCATGCAAGAAGCTGACACAGGTGTCTGAAAAATACTAGGGCCCTGAAAGGGATGTCCTTAACCCTAGAAATCAGTTCGCAGAACGGGGAGGATGGGTGGGGCGGTAAGGAATCTATCACTAACTACTGTCTCTTACAGATATATCGTTACACAAGTTAGTAACTTGTGCATCTGAAAGAGACACGTTAGTGATAGATTCCTTACCTTAGAATAGATACCCCAGCAATACCAACCCCGGTGGTGGGTCTGCGAACAAAGATCAGACAAGGAAGTCCTGGAGGACAGAACGGCCAAAGAAGCCGTCCCTCCGGACCTGACTGTCAAGGCAGTAATGCTTTGTAAACGTGTGCAGCGAGGCCCACGTAGCTGCCTGACAGATAACCGGCAGCGGAACACCGCGGCCCAAGGCCGTGGTAGCAGCCGCTGCCCTGGTGGAATGGGCACGCAGCCCAACAGGAGGCTCCTTCTTAGCCAAAGAATAGCAGGTCTTGATGCACAAGGTAACCCAGCGGGAGATGGTCCTCTTGTGCACCGCCCGACCTTTTTGGCGCCCACGTAGCCAACAAAGAGCTGGTCATCCACCCGGAAGTGTGTTGTGCGGTCAATATAGAAAGAGAGCGCACGTTTTGGGTCCAGACGGTGGAGCCTCCTTCCTCTCTGGAAGGATGCGGAGGCGGAAAGAAGGTGGGCAAAGTGATGGTCTGCCCAATGTGGAAAGCAGTAACCACCTTTGGCAAGAAGGACGGACGCGTCCGAAGAACAACCTTGTCTGGATGAACAGACAGAAAGGGAGGTTTGCAAGATAGAGCCTGGAGCTCACTCACCCGCCGAGCGGAGGTGATGGCCACCAGAAAGGCTGTCTTCAGAGTCAGAAGACGAAGAGGACAGTTATGCAGAGGCTCAAAGGGAGCGCACATTAAAAAGGTAAGAACCAAGTTCAAGTCCCAGTGAGGCATTACAAACGGAACAGGAGGGAAGAGGGTGAGTAATGCCTTTTAAGAACCTGTTAACAACAGGGGACTTGAAAAGGGAGGGCTGATCAGGGAGCCTGAGGAAGGCCGAGATAGCACAAAGATAACCCTTGATGGTACCCAGGGCAGAACCCTGTTGGGCCAGAGAGAGAAGGAACAGAAGGACCTCAGAAAGAGGGGCAGAAAGGGGATCCACAGCCTTTGCTGTGCACCATGCCACAAATTTGTTCCACCTGCAGGCGTATACCACCTTAGTGGAGGGACGCCTGGCTGCCAGAATCACATCACAAACTTCGGGAGGCAAGTCGAAAGGAATCAACTGCCGCCGCTCAATCTCCACGCAAGCAGGTGTAGACTGGACAGGTTCGGGTGGAGGACCGTCCCCTGCTGCTGCGACAGAAGATCCTCCCGAAGAGGCAGACTGATCGGGGGATCTATGCTCATATTGAGTAGCTCGGGATACCAAACTCTTCGAGCCCAGTCCGGAGCCACAAGAATGACTTGGGCCCGGTCGTGCCGAATCTTCTTCAACACTCTGGGTAGAAGTGGTATAGGCGGAAAGGCGTACAACAGACCGCAACTCCACTCGCGACGAAAAGCGTCGCCGAGCGAGTGCCGCCTTGGAAATTCCAACGCGCAGAACTGATGACATTGCGCGTTCTCTTCGGTGGCGAATAGATCTAACCAAGGCTCTCCCCACTGTAGAAAGAGTCCTTGCGCCACTTCCGAGTGAAGACGCCATTCGTGATCCATTATGCACCTGCGGCTGAGTTCGTCCGCCCTGGCGTTCAGAGAACCTGCCAGGTGTTGAACCATCAGGAACATGCCCTGATGTTCCAGCCATGTCCAGAGGCGCAGAGCCTCCTGACAAAGGGTCCAAGACCCCACCCCGCCCTGTTTGTTGCAGTACCACATGGCGGTGGTGTTGTCTGTGAACACCTGCACTACCTTCCCTTTGACAGAGGGAAGGAATGCCTTGAGTGCAAGCCGGATCGCCCGGAGCTCCAGAAGGTTGATATGGAGCCGGGACTCCGCCGGAGACCAGAGGCCTCTGATCTCCGCCTCTCCCATGTGACCGCCCCATCCCAGAAGGGACGCGTCCGTCACAACTGTATGCTCTGGCTGGGGAAGGGAGAGGGATCTGCCCATGACCCATTGCCGGTTCGAGAGCCACCACTGCAACTGTTTTGCAGTCCCCTCCGAGATCTGGACGTGATCGGACAGGTTGCCCTGGTGCTGCGCCCACTGGAACTTCAGGTCCCACTGCAGAGCCCGCATATGCCATCTGGCATGATTGACCAGCAGGATGCAGGAGGCCATGAGGCCCAGCAGCCTCAGGGCCATCCGTACCGAAACCCAGGATAAAGGCCGAAAGATCGGAATCATAGCCTGAATATCCCGGACTCGCCGTTCGGGAGGATAGGCCCGAAACTGCGTCGTGTCCAGAACTGCTCCGATGAAAAGGAGCTGTGGAGAAGGAATTAGATGCGACTTCGGCACATTGATGGAGAACCCCAGCGAGTGCAGGAGTTCGGCCGTAGTCTGGAGGTGGGAGACGACTGCCTGGGACGAGCCCGCCTTCAGCAGCCAGTCGTCGAGGTAGGGGAAGACTGAAACCCCTGCCCGGCGCAGATGAGCTGCGACCACCGCCATCACTTTCGTGAACACCCGAGGGGCACTGGTAAGGCCAAGGGGAGCACGGTGAACTGAAAATGCTCGGGGCCTACCGTGAACCGAAGGTAACGCCGGTGGGCCGGCAGGACGGGGATGTGGAAATACGCGTCCTGCAAGTCCAACGCTACCAACCAGTCTCCAGGGTCGAGGGCAGTCAAGACCTGAGCTAGGGTGAGCATCTTGAACTTCTCCTTCCGGAGGAAGCGATTGACGTTCCGGAGGTCCAAGATAGGACGCATGTCCTCCTTGTCCTTTTGGGCACCAGAAAGTAGTGGGAGTAGCAACCACGCCCTACTTCTGGGGTCGGAACATGCTCGATGGCCCTCTTGGTCAAGAGGGCCGTGACTTCCTTCCGTAGAAGCACCAAGTGATCCCCTGACATGCGGTGGAATTGAGGTGGCATGGCTGGGGGTGGTCTCGAAGGGGAGGGAGTAGCCCCTTCGGACAATGTCCAAGACCCACCTGTCCGAGGTGATGGTGCGCCAGTGGGGAAGGTGATGGCGGACCCTGCCCCTACTGGCGTGCCGTGCACCTGAAAGGAGGGACTAGGAGGGCTTGGAGGCCGCGGACGGGTTGGAGGTGGTGGCCTGACCCGCACGCTGGTTGCCCGATCCGCCACGGCGGAATCCACGTCCTCGGCCACGCGAAGACGCCTGCTGCGCGGGCCGGTGGCTGGGCTGCTGACGTGAAGGGGCGCCCCTACCGTGGCCACGATAGGGGCGAAAAGCAGAAGGCAGCGGAGGGCGTGTAGCAGAAAGGCCCAGGGACTTTGCAGTAGCCCGTGAGTCCTTAAAGCGCTCCAGCGCATGGTCTGCTTTGGACCCAAAAGACCGACTCCATCAAAGGGCATGTCCATGAGAGTATTCTGGACATCCCCTGAAAACCAGTGGTTCTCAGCCAGGCGTGGCGCCGGAGCGCCACCGTCGTTGCAATCGACCTGCCCAGCGAGTCGGCGGTGTCAAGGCCACAACGGATAGTGTATTTGGCCGCATCCCTTCCTTCCGCAATGGCGCGGGAAAGCAGTGCCTGGACCTCCTCAGGGCACTGGGGCAAAACATCCGCCACCGAATCCCACAGGGAGTGGGTATATCGGCCCAAAAGACAAGCGGTGTTAACGGACCGCAAGCCAGCACTGGAGGAAGAAAACCTTTCTTCCCAAACTGATCCAGGCGTTTGGATTCCCTATCCGGAGGAGCGGTAGGGAAGGCGGTTTGGGAAGCGGAGGCTTGGACAACCAAGCTCTCAGGAGTGGGGTGGACAGAAAGAAACAGGGGGTCGCCCGGAGCGGGGCGATGGCGTCGTGACACGTTCCGATCCACAGGAGCCCCTGTGTTGGGCTTGGACCAGGCGCCCAAAAGAACGTCAGTGAGGGCGTCGTTAAACGGCAGCACAGTCTCCGCAGAGGAGGCTGCCGGCTGAAGCACCTCTGTCAAGATGTTAGTCTTGACCGTGAAAGTAGGGAGCTGGAGACGTAAGGCCCCAGCAGCCCTACGCAACACCGTACCAAAATTGGCCCCCTCCTCCGTAGCCACGGGAGGAGACAGCATGCCAGTGTCAGGAGAAGTATCCAGACCACTGGCCTCCCCTAGACTCTCTGTCCAGTCCTCATCATACTGACAGTTGCGTGTCAGAGGGTCATCAGACCCCTCCCAGTCCTCCTGGTCCTCCTCTGGTTCAAAATAAGGAGGAGGAGGGACATTTGGGACCCAAGGTCCCATCGGCGCCGGAGCCGGCGTCGAGCGACGTCGCTCCGGGTCCATGTCCGGAGCCGGAAGGAACTGGGGACGACGCCGCCCGGAGCCCAGGGCGGCGTCGAGAACGGCACCGGAGACATCGGCGCCGGCGGAGGTGTCGTGAGGTCGACCGGCGTCGATGGGGGTTGTGGAGCCGGGATCGAGGCCGGGGCCGAAGCCGGAGCCGGGATCGAGGCTGGAGGCTCGGGCGACGCCGGGGCCGGAGCCGCCGGCGACGCCGGAGCAACCCCATCAGGGCCCGCGGGGCCCGAAGGCGCACCGGAGGGGCCTGAAGGCCCGAAGAGGCGGGCCATGGCCGACAGGAACTCCTGTACCTTGGCCGGATCCGCCCCCGAACCCGGGAAGGGCGGGTATGACGGGGGCGACTCCACAGGCAAGTCCGGGGCCGCGGGGGCGGGGACGGTGCCGGGAGGGGCCTCAGCCGAGTCGCGAGACCGGCGAGGCGAAGTCCGAGAGCGACGATGCTTCTTGGACTTCTTGTGCTTAGACTTACCGGACGAAGAAGTCGACGACCGGTGTGCACTCCGCGAGCGACCCCTGGACCTCTCACGCGACCGGGGCTTCCGCGGAGCCGAATGCCGGGCCTCGAGGAGCTTTCGAGACCGCTCTCGCAAAGCTTTCGGGTTGAGGGCCTGGCATTCGGGACAAGACTCGGTGTCGTGGCCTCGGCCGAGGCAGAAGAGACACTCCCAATGCGGGTCGGTGACGGACATCATCCGCGCACAGGCGCCGCATCGCTTGAAGCCGGGCATCCCTACGACACCTTAAAGTTGGAAAAACCAGTGAAAAAATCACCAAAAAGTATGGTCAAAAATTGACCAGGGCACTGCTCTTCCCGGATCTGCGCTTGCTGGCGCGGAAAGAAGAACTGACGTCAGCGCGCAGGGCGGCGCCTAAGTACTGCCCGCGACGTCATCCCGGCGATCACGACGCCGACGACGGACGCGGAGCCGCACGACGCCGCCTACCGACGCGCAAGGGTACTGCTACGCAAAACTTTCCGGATCCAGCCTGACGCCTGGGGATATTCTAAGGTAAGGAATCTATCACTAACGTGTCTCTTTCAGATACATCAATTTACATCATGTGGCCGATTCTAAACAATAAGCCACGAGGAGACCTTGGTAGTTCCCTAAATTCTCTCGCTACTATGCAGGAAATTCCTCTACATCTGGTGAGCACCACCGAAGCTGTTTCTCCCCAGCTTGGGCGGGGGGGGGGGGAGGGGGAGGGGAAATCGCCCTACAGTTAATTCCTGCATCCGCAACCAGCAACACGACTGAAGTGAGTATTGCTCTTTCTTCTGCAGCTGATGCACAAGTTACTAACTTGTGTAACGATATATCTGTAAGAGACAGTAGTTAGTGATAGATTCCTTACCTTAGAATATCCCCAGGCGTCAGGCTGGATCCGGAAAGTTTTGCGTAGCAGTACCCTTGCGCGTCGGTAGGCGGCGTCGTGCGGCTCGCGTCCGTCGCCGGCGTCGTGATCGCCGGGATGACGTCGCGGGCAGTACTTAGGCGCCGCCCCTGCCGCTGACGTCAGTTCTGTACACGACTTTCCGCGCCAGGAACGCAGAGCCATGCAAGAAGCTGACACAGGTGTCTGAAAAATACTAGGGCCCTGAAAGGGATGTCCTTAACCCTAGAAATCAGTTCGCAGAACGGGGAGGATGGGTGGGCGGTAGGAATCTATCACTAACTACTGTCTCTTACAGATATATCGTTACACAAGTTAGTAACTTGTGCATCTGAAAGAGACACGTTAGTGATAGATTCCTTACCTTAGAATAGATACCCCAGCAATACCAACCCCGGTGGTGGGTCTGCGAACAAAGATCAGACAAGGAAGTCCTGGAGGACAGAACGGCCAAAGAAGCCGTCCCTCCGGACCTGACTGTCAAGGCAGTAATGCTTAGTAAACGTGTGCAGCGAGGCCCACGTAGCCGCCTGACAGATAACCGGCAGCGGAACACCGCGGCCCAAGGCCGTGGTAGCAGCCGTTGCCCTGGTGGAATGGGCACGCAGCCCAACAGGAGGTTCCTTTTTAGCCAAAGAATAGCAGGTCTTGATGCACAAGGTAACCCAGCGGGAGATGGTCCTCTTGTGCACCGCCCGACCTTTTTGGCGCCCACGTAGCCAACAAAGAGCTGGTCATCCACCCGGAAGTGTTTTGTGCGGTCAATATAGAAAGAGAGCGCACGTTTTGGGTCCAGACGGTGGAGCCTCTCTTCCTCTCTGGAAGGATGCGGAGGCGGAAAGAAGGTGGGCAAAGTGATGGTCTGCCCAATGTGGAAAGCAGTAACCACCTTTGGCAAGAAGGACGGACGCGTCCGAAGAACAACCTTGTCTGGATGAACAGACAGAAAGGGAGGTTTGCAAGATAGAGCCTGGAGCTCACTCACCCGCCGAGCGGAGGTGATGGCCACCAGAAAGGCTGTCTTCAGAGTCAGAAGACGAAGAGGACAGTTATGTAGAGGCTCAAAGGGAGCGCACATTAAAAGGTAAGAACCAAGTTCAAGTCCCACTGAGGCATCACAAACGGAACAGGAGGGAACAGGTGAGTAATGCCTTTTAAGAACCTGTTAACAACAGGGGACTTGAAAAGGGAGGGCTGATCAGGGAGCCTGAGGAAGGCCGAGATAGCACAAAGATAACCCTTGATGGTACCCAGGGCAGAACCCTGTTGGGCCAAAGAGAGAAGGAACAGAAGGACCTCAGAAAGAGGGGCAGAAAGGGGATTCACAGCCTTTGCTGTGCACCATGCCACAAATTTGTTCCACCTGCAGGCGTATACCACCTTAGTGGAGGGACGCCTGGCTGCCAGAATCACATCACAAACTTCGGGAGGCAAGTCGAAAGGAATCAACTGCCGCCGCTCAATCTCCACGCAAGCAGGTGTAGACTGGACAGGTTCGGGTGGAGGACCGTCCCCTGCTGCTGCGACAGAAGATCCTCCCGAAGAGGCAGACGGATCGGGGATCTATGCTCATATTGAGTAGCTCGGGATACCAAACTCTTCGAGCCCAGTCCGGAGCCACAAGAATGACTTGGGCCCGGTCGTGCCGAATCTTCTTCAACACTCTGGGTAGAAGTGGTATAGGCGGAAAGGCGTACAATAGACCGCAACTCCACTCGTGACGAAAGCGCCGCCGAGCGAGTGCCGCCTTGGAAATTCCAACGCGCAGAACTGATGACATTGCGCGTTCTCTTCGGTGGCGAATAGATCTAACCAAGGCTCTCCCCACTGTAGAAAGAGTCCTTGCGCCACTTCCGAGTGAAGACGCCATTCGTGATCCATCATGCACCTGCGGCTGAGTTCGTCCGCCCTGGCGTTCAGGGAACCTGCCAGGTGTTGAACCACCAGGAACATGCCCTGATGTTCCAGCCATGTCCAGAGGCGCAGAGCCTCCTGACAAAGGGTCCACGACCCCACCCCGCCTTGTTTGTTGCAGTACCACATGGCGGTGGTGTTGTCTGTGAAC
Organism: Calotriton arnoldi; assembly: GCA_963921515.1. Lineage (NCBI taxonomy): Eukaryota > Metazoa > Chordata > Amphibia > Caudata > Salamandridae > Calotriton > Calotriton arnoldi. The sequence goes on from CAWUFW010020082.1 coordinate 122,772, forward strand.
ACCTGCACTACCTTCCCTTTGACAGAGGGAAGGAATGCCTTGAGTGCAAGACGGATCGCCCGGAGCTCCAGAATGTTGATATGGAGCCGGGACTCCGCCGGAGACCAGAGGCCTCTGATCTCCGCCTCTCCCATGTGACCGCCCCATCCCAGAAGGGACGCGTCCGTCACAACTGTATGCTCTGGCTGGGGAAGGGAGAGGGATCTGCCCATGACCCATTGCCGGTTCGAGAGCCACCACTGCAACTGTTTTGCAGTCCCCTCCGAGATCTGGACGTGATCGGACAGGTTGCCCTGGTGCTGCGCCCACTGGAACTTCAGGTCCCACTGCAGAGCCCGCATATGCCATCTGGCATGATTGACCAGCAGGATGCAGGAGGCCATGAGGCCCAGCAGCCTCAGGGTCATCCTGCACCGAAACCCAGGATAAAGGCCGAAAGATCGGAATCATAGCCTGAATATCCCGGACTCGCCGTTCGGGAGGATAGGCCCGAAACTGCGTCGTGTCCAGAACTGCTCCGATGAAAAGGAGCTGTGGAGAAGGAATTAGATGCGACTTCGGCACATTGATGGAGAACCCCAGCGAGTGCAGGAGTTCGGCCGTAGTCTGGAGGTGGGAGACGACTGCCTGGGACGAGCCCGCCTTCAGCAGCCAGTCGTCGAGGTAGGGGAAGACTGAAACCCCTGCCCGGCGCAGATGAGCTGCGACCACCGCCATCACTTTCGTGAACACCCGAGGGGCACTGGTAAGGCCAAAGGGGAGCACGGTGAACTGAAAATGCTCGGGGCCTACCGTGAACCGAAGGTAACGCCGGTGGGCCGGCAGGACGGGGATGTGGAAATACGCGTCCTGCAAGTCCAACGCTACCAACCAGTCTCCAGGGTCGAGGGCAGTCAAGACCTGAGCTAGGGTGAGCATCTTGAACTTCTCCTTCCGGAGGAAGTGATTGACGTTCCGGAGGTCCAAGATAGGACGCATGTCCTCCTTGTCCTTTTTGGGCACCAGAAAGTAGTGGGAGTAGCAACCACGCCCTACTTCTGGGGTCGGAACATACTCGATGGCCCTCTTGGTCAAGAGGGCTGTGACTTCCTTCCGTAGAAGCACCAAGTGATCCCCTGACATGCGGTGGAATTGAGGTGGCATGGCTGGGGGTGGTCTCGAAGGGGAGGGAGTAGCCCCTTCGGACAATGTCCAAGACCCACCTGTCCGAGGTGATGGTGCGCCAGTGGGGAAGGTGATGGCGGACCCTGCCCCCTACTGGCGTGCCGTGCACCTGAAAGGAGGGACTAGGAGGGCTTGGAGGCCGCGGACGGGTTGGAGGTGGTGGCCTGATCCGCACGCTGGTTGCCCGATCCGCCACGGCGGAATCCACGTCCTCGGCCACGCGAAGACGCCTGCTGCGCGGGCCGGTGGCTGGGCTGCTGACGTGAAGGGGCGCCCTACCGTGGCCACGATAGGGGCGAAAAGCAGAAGGCAGCGGAGTGCGTGTAGCAGAAAGGCCCAGGGACTTTGCAGTAGCCCGTGAGTCCTTAAAGCGCTCCAACGCATGGTCTGCTTTGGACCCAAAAAGACCGACTCCATCAAAGGGCATGTCCATGAGAGTATTCTGGACATCCCCTGAAAAACCAGTGGTTCTCAGCCAGGCGTGGCGCCGGAGCGCCACCGTCGTTGCAATCGACCTGCCCAGCGAGTCGGCGGTGTCAAGGCCACAACGGATAGTGTATTTGGCCGCATCCCTTCCTTCCGCAACGGCGCGGGAAAGCAGTGCCTGGACCTCCTCAGGGCACTGGGGCAAAACATCCGCCACCGAATCCCACAGGGAGTGGGTATATCGGCCCAAAAGACAAGCGGTGTTAACGGACCGCAAGCCAGCACTGGAGGAAGAAAAACCTTTCTTCCCAAACTGATCCAGGCGTTTGGATTCCCTATCCGGAGGAGCGGTAGGGAAGGCGGTTTGGGAAGCGGAGGCTTGGACAACCAAGCTCTCAGGAGTGGGGTGGACAGAAAGAAACAGGGGGTCGCCCGGAGCGGGGCGATGGCGTCGTGACACGTTCCGATCCACAGGAGCCCCTGTGTTGGGCTTGGACCAGGCGCCCAAAAGAACGTCAGTGAGGGCGTCGTTAAACGGCAGCACAGTCTCCGCAGAGGAGGCTGCCGGCTGAAGCACCTCTGTCAAGATGTTAGGCTTGACCGTCAAAGTAGGGAGCTGGAGACGTAAGGCCCCAGCAGCCCTACGCAACACCGTACCAAAGTTGGCCCCCTCCTCCGTAGCCACGGGAGGAGACAGCATGCCAGTGTCAGGAGAAGTATCCAGACCACTGGCCTCCCCTAGACTCTCTGTCCAGTCCTCATCATACTGACAGTTGCGTGTCAGAGGGTCATCAGACCCCTCCCAGTCCTCCTGGTCCTCCTCTGGTTCAAAATAAGGAGGAGGAGGGACATTTGGGACCCAAAGTCCCATCGGCGCCGGAGCCGGCGTCGAGCGACGTCGCTCCGGGTCCATGTCCGGAGCCGGAAGGAACTGGGGGACGACGCCGCCCGGAGCCCAGGGCGGCGTCGAGAACGGCACCGGAGACATCGGCGCCGGCGGAGGTGTCGTGAGGTCGACCGGCGTCGATGGGGGTTGTGGAGCCGGGATCGAGGCCGGGGCCGAAGCCGGAGCCGGGATCGAGGCTGGAGGCTCGGGGCGACGCCGGGGCCGGAGCCGCCGGCGACGCCGGATCAACCCCATCAGGGCCCGCGGGGCCCGAAGGCGCACCGGAGGGGCCTGAAGGCCCGAAGAGGCGGGCCATGGCCGACAGGAACTCCTGTACCTTGGCCGGATCCGCCCCCGAACCCGGGAAGGGCGGGTATGACGGGGGCGACTCCACAGGCAAGTCCGGGGCCGCGGGGCGGGGACGGTGCCGGGAGGGGCCTCAGCCGAGTCGCGAGACCGGCGAGGCGAAGTCCGAGAGCGACGATGCTTCTTGGACTTCTTGTGCCTAGACTTACCGGACGAAGAAGACTTCGACGCCGACGACCGGTGTGCACTCCGCGAGCGACCCCTGGACCTCTCACGCGACCGGGGCTTCGCGGAGCCGAATGCCGGGCCTCGAGGAGCTTTCGAGACCGCTCTCGCAAAGCTTTCGGGTTGAGGGCCTGGCATTCGGGACAAGACTCGGTGTCGTGGCCTCGGCCGAGGCAGAAGAGACACTCCCAATGCGGGTCGGTGACGGACATCATCCGCGCACAGGCGCCGCATCGCTTGAAGCCGGGCATCCCTACGACACCTTAAAGTTGGAAAAAAAAAAAAAAAACAGTGAAAAAATCACCAAAAAGTATGGTCAAAAATTGACCAGGGCACTGCTCTTCCCGGATCTGCGCTTACTGGCGCGGAAAAAGAAGAACTGACGTCAGCGCGCAGGGGCGGCGCCTAAGTACTGCCGCGACGTCATCCCGGCGATCACGACGCCGACGACGGACGCGGAGCCGCACGACGCCGCCTACCGACGCGCAAGGGTACTGCTACGCAAAACTTTCCGGATCCAGCCTGACGCCTGGGGATATTCTAAGGTAAGGAATCTATCACTAACGTGTCTCTTTCAGATATCATTTTTACAGATTCACTTCTTTTGTCTTTTGGATCCACCACTTTTGGATTTTTCCGTTCCTGTTACAGTATCGGAGACACCAGTTTTTCGACGAACTGCTACTGGGTATTATGTGGGTCAAGATGGCTTTTCTTTAGCATCTTTTGACAGTTCTTCTGTTTTAGACACTCATTAAGGATCTAGGTTTTCTTTTCATGGCTGAAACGCACTTATCTGGTCCCACCTTGGATATATGTTTGGATAACACTTTTCTTGGTTTTTCTATTCCTGTGGATCGGATTTGTAATTGCTTTCTTCTTGCTGATTAATAGCCATTATCTTCCAGAACGCTCTGCTGCAGAACTGGTCAATGAATTGTTGACTCCTCACTCATTTTCGCATAAGCTAAAAAGAGACTTGGCCCTCTTGAATATTTCAGCTGTGCCAGTAACTGATGGAATTGTTTGGGATAGAGTACCGTTCGATATATTCGGACCTGTGGAAATTCTGCAGATATTTTGTGTTTAGAGTTCTATGGGTGACGTAATTGTAACCTGGGTTACATTCTGATGACTGGGATGTTAAAACTGTAAATCCCATGCTCTCAGAGCTGGAATACTATACTGTGTTTGAATTAGAGGATCTGTACCTTAATTCTGCTCATTATAGTGAAATGTTCTGTTACCATCATTATGGACATCACTGTTTACATCGAGCCAGTGTTCAATTAACTTTTTAATTGCACACAGTGGGAACATTGCCCCTCTCCCTCACAAGGGCGCTCAACAACATATAGGGATAAATTCACATTTTTTTTGGATACGATACATCAGACCCACCATCATATTGTTTCAAATTAGTCCCTACAGCCCCAAAGAAATATATGCTTACACAAACTAAGTTAATATAAACAGATTAGTCTGTCACACAATTAGCTGTAAAAGGCTATGATTATTGGAAGGATACAACTGACATGAAATACATTTGGGGTACCAAACCTTGGCAGGTACAGGTGACAGAAACCTTGTTCCACGCCTGTTTAATTCCAACACAAATGATTTTTCTGAATGACACTGGTCACCTGATTACGTGTCTAGGATTGGCTAAAATTGAAGACATGAATGCACAAAATATTCCTTCCATTGCCCACTTTGAAAATTGGCAAAAGTTGACAAATTACAATGAAGAACAGCTCAATAGTATATCTCGCAATGGTACATTTCATTCCACACTTTCAGGTCTTCACGGGTGGTTATTGTGGGCAGCGGACAAAATGGTGTTATGCTCGTTTTCTGAATTCTACACCGGGGTTTAAGGCAAGCAGACAAGACCCCTGTTATTCCCATTCTTAACATTCAGGTATTGTTACCACCTATTTGGTAGGGAAACTGTGTCAACAATGTTTGGAACATCCCACACTGTCTGCAGTGAAACAACATCTTTGTCTCCTGTCCGAAGACATGGACCTATCTGATTTCCTATTAGGTCCTAAGTCTCCACGTTAAAAAAGATGTGTTACCTTAATTCAAGCCAGTTATTCTTGACTTTCAACCTGACATGTAAACGACGACTTATTGCTAAGAAAGATGCCACATACACCATGTTACATTTAGAGAAGTTAGAACAGCTCCCATTCAAAATAGCAGAAACACCCTCCGCTGTTTGGTTAATACACGGCGTAATATATCTTAGCAAATTTCAACATTCCAGTTCACAGCTTCCATTAAACACTTCCCTGACGGAAGATATGAAACCCTATGAGGCAGCTTCATTCATGAGCTTGGTCACTCCCATTTTCCCATCGCTGTGAATGAGCCAACAAAGAAGTACTTCTTACTGGAAAGGAATGTGACTTCTGTCGGACATTCACTAGTTTGCAAACATGTTATCATTCATAGCGCATGTAATGCGTCAGTAGCAAATTTGGCCTGTTATCAAAAGGAATACCAGCCCCTGCAATACTCCCCTCTAACAGTCCGTTCAAATGGAAGCTATTTAATGTTAAGCGATCAGGGTTGTTGTGGAATGAGAGTGGGGATCCCATACATTTTATCGGTCTCCCAAACTGTGACCTGCTGTAATTATGTGCTCTTTCCTCTCACTCAAGGGGGTATTGATAGCTCATTGTGGCCTTCCATTTCAACTTTGAAGGCAGATTTAAACAGACTCACAGCACTATTGTTTTAAAAAAAAAAAGTAGTATTAACGTGTTTGAGAAACTTTCAAATTACAAGTTGAAAGGACATCCAGTGAAATACTGTCGGGTAGTTCCTACCAATCCGTAAGATCTACGCATTGTTTGGACAACATAAACTAGGGGCTTGGTGCCAAGACTGATTACATACACCACTGCATGATATTTTGGCCCACTGACCAGCTAGCTCACAGTGCCACCGTAAGCCCTCCTAACCATCCAGGGAGTAAATGTTTTCGGACAACCACTGAACATGACAACCCTGTCCACTTAGGGATCGTGGAAATAGTAGAGAACCTTTTGCTTAGTCACTCATGCTCACTTATTCTCAGAGAAGCATACAGAGAATACACAGTGGGACGTTTTCAATATTTATTGAACTACATTTATTCTTCCATAAAATAAGTGTGCTGCAATGATTAGTAAACAGAAGCAGATAAGCGTGATTATAAGCACCAAAAGCGTAAATAGTAGATATAGTTCTACCATGATGCTACACAATGTATGTATGCAGGCATTTTCAAATAAGGCAGTAATTGAGCGTACTTCTACTATGCGCACCCTACTCTAAGTGTAACTAGAGTGTGTTTAGGTGTAGAGCCAAGAATCACCCCAAGGGACGATCCAACCTCATTACCTGATGGGATAGAGTGAAGGACCCAGTCTTGTTCACGAACTGGACACCCCTCACGACATGTCAGACTGCTACGTGGTGATTTCTCAGCATGCAAGGACCCTCGGTGTCAGCGGAAGTGCCTCCTCTACTAATCTATTGGGATGCTCATCTTTTATATTAGAAAGCAGCCTTGCAATGTGCGTATAGATTAGTGATGTTATGGATAGCCCTGTCACCCCGTGGATGAAGATAGTGATGAGATTTGTACGTAGTGCGAAACGAGACCTCGTACATGATGTTTAGGGCGTTGTGATAAAATTGTGCGAAGCTAGATGTGAAAACAAGTTTAGTTTCAGAGAAACTAATGCAACATTGTCGTGCAGGCAAATATGTGCAAAAGGTCACAGCTGAAAATGTTATTTGTGAGGACAATGTAATAAGCTGCTTCGATACATGGGCCTAACCCGGGAATATAACAATACAGTCCTTGTTAAACACCAATCTCCCACTACATGTCTGCGAGTTAGTCCACCTAATATTTAATGCATCCAATACCGTTGGAATAGCTCACTTTTTAAAGTTATAGGGACTGGCTTAGTCAGTTAATTCCCAAAACTCTTTGGAGTAATACCAGCTTTTATCCATTTCATATTTATGAACCTGTTGATAAGTCCCTTAGCGACCAATTTTCGGAGTTGTCCCTTAGGCTTGTGGCTTCTTCAGAATGCGAGGTATGAGCCATTGCCTTCAGCGGAGATGGGTGCTTCAGCACATGGATCACCAAATGCTGGCTCTAATGACACGGATGCGGGTTACCCAGCTACTTCCTCAGCATCAGCGGATAGAGGATCATGTCTGTTCTGTGTGAACTGCGATATTGTGGAGTTATTGTCTGCAGAGACAGAATCCATTCTGGATTTATTGGCTTTTGAACTTGTGGAAGACATACGGGGTGCCTCCGGCTCACCTTAATTTGGCTACGTTTCGAAATTATCATGTTATTTTACGATTATAATTTTTTTCTGTAACATGCTTATTAGCAATGCATTGATTTTGCTTAGCTTGTTGCTTTAGTTTTTTATCATCTAGTTAGTCATTATGTTACTGTCCTGACCCAGGAGCGGGAGTAATGAGCTCCCTTTAGGGCCCACTTATTTCTCTCTTATTTTAGCCTAACTGCACGTTTTAGGCTGCTTTGCACACGTTGCAAAATAACACGTTTGCTTTTGTGCCACAACATTATTTTAGAAATAAACTGCACGTTTTTATTATTCAGTACTTCTTTCTGGGACTTAGTCTGAACATTTCGTACAAGGTCGAACAACATTGTTCCCTGTTTTTCTATACTCGGTCAGCAACATATAACATTTTGACACAACAGAGACCCAGTTGCTGTTTACCAACATTGCACTTCTTAAGTAAACGAGGGCTTGCCTTTCTGAAAACAGAAAGGAGGATTTCTAGCATAGGAAAAGGTCCTGGAATGGGTACCCCAGCCTTGCGCAATCTGACATGCAGACTCGCTAACTACAAATGCCAGGTATGGGGTCCGGTGCTAATCCCAGAGATCACCGATATATCACTGTGCTCACGTAGTGAGGGCAGCCTTAGGCAGATGCACAAGTTACTAACTTGTGTAACGATATATCTGTAAGAGACAGTAGTTAGTGACAGATTCCTTACCTTAGAATATCCCCAGGCGTCAGGCTGGATCCGGAAAGTGTTTGCGTAGCAGTACCCTTGCGCGTCGGTAGGCGGCGTTGTGCGGCTCCGCGTCCGTCGTCGGCATCGCCGGGATGACGTCGCGGGCAGTACTTAGACGCCGCCCCTGCGCGCTGACGTCAGTTCTGTACACGACTTTCCGCGCCAGGAACGCAGAGCCATGCAAGAAGCTGACATAGGTGTCTGAAAAATACTAGGGCCCTGAAAGGGATGTCCTTAACCCTAGAAATCAGTTCGCAGAACGGGGAGGATGGGTGGGGCGGTAAGGAATCTGTCACTAACTACTGTCTCTTACAGATATATCGTTACACAAGTTAGTAACTCGTGCATCTGAAAGAGACACGTTAGTGACAGATTCCTTACCTTAGAATAGATACCCCAGCAATACCAACCCCGGTGGTGGGTCTGCGAACAAAGATCAGACAAGGAAGTCCCGGAGGACAGAACGGCCAAAGAAGCCGTCCCTCCGGACCTGACTGTCAAGGCAGTAATGCTTTGTAAACGTGTGCAGCGAGGCCCACGTAGCTGCCTGACAGATATCCTGCAGCGGAACACCGCGGCCCAAAGCCGTGGTAGCAGCCGTTGCCCTGGTGGAATGGGCACGCAGCCCAACAGGAGGCTCCTTCTTAGCCAAAGAATAGCAGGCTTTGATACACAAGGTTACCCAGCGGGAGATGGTTCTCTTTGCACCGCCCGACCTTTTTGGCGCCCACGTAGCCAACAAAGAGCTGGTCATCCACCCGGAACTGTTGTGTGCGGTTGATATAAAAGGAAAGCTCTCTGGAAGGATGCGGAGGCGGAAAGAAGGTGGGCAAAGTGATGGTCTGCCCAATGTGGAAGGCAGTAACCACCTTTGGCAAGAAGGACGGATGCGTCCTGAAAACAACCTTGTCTGGATGGACAGACAGAAAGGGAGGTTTGCAAGATAGAGCCTGGAGCTCACTCACCCGCCGAGCGGAGGTGATGGCCACCAGAAAGGCTGTCTTCAGAGTTAGAAGACGAAGAGGACAGTTATGTAGAGGCTCAAAGGGAGCGCACATGAGAAAGGTAAGAACCAAGTTCAAGTCCCACTGAGGTATCACAAACGGAACAGGAGGGAAGAGGTGTGTAATGCCTTTAAGGAATCTGTTAACAACTGGGGACTTGAAAAGGGAGGGCTGATCAGGAAGCCTGAGGAAGGCAGAAATGGCCCAAAGATAGCCCTTGATGGTACCCAGGGCAGAACCCTGTTGCGCCAGTGAAAGAAGGAACAGAAGAACCTCAGAAAGAGGGGCAGAGAGGGGATTCACAGCCTTTGCTGTGCACCATGCCACAAACTTGTTCCACCTGCAGGCGTATACCACCTTAGTGGAGGGACGCCTGGCTGCCAGAATCACATCACAAACTTCGGGAGGCAAGTTGAAAGGAATCAACTGCCGCCGCTCAATCTCCACGCAAGCAGGTGGAGGCTGGACAGGTTCGGGTGGAGGACCGTCCCCTGCTGCTGCGACAGACGATCCTCCCGAAGAGGCAGACGGATCGGGGATCGACGCTCATACTGAGTAGCTCGGGATACCAAACTCTTCGAGCCCAGTCCGGAGCCACAAGGATGACTTGGGCCCGGTCGCGCCGAATCTTCTTCAACACTCTGGGTAGAAGTGGTATAGGCGGAAAGGCGTACAACAGACCGCAACTCCACTCGCGACGAAAAGCGTCGCCGAGCGAGTGCCGCCTTGGAAATTCCAACGCGCAGAACTGATGACATTGCGCGTTCTCTTCGGTGGCGAATAGATCTAACCAAGGCTCTCCCCACTGCAGAAAGAGACCTTGCGCCACTTCCGAGTGAAGACGCCATTCGTGATCCATCATGCACCTGCGGCTGAGTTCGTCCGCCCTGGCGTTCATGGAACCTGCCAGGTGTTGAACCATCAGGAACATGCCCTGATGTTCCAGCCATGTCCAGAGGCGCAGAGCCTCCTGACAGAGGGTCCACGACCCCACCCCGCCTTGTTTGTTGCAGTACCACATGGCGGTGGTGTTGTCTGTGAACCCCTGCACTACCTTCCCTTTGACAGAGGGAAGGAATGCCTTGAGTGCAAGTCGGATCGCCCGGAGCTCCAGAAGGTTGATATGGAGCCGGGACTCCGCCGGAGACCAGAGGCCTCTGATCTCCGCCTCTCCCATGTGACCGCCCCATCCCAGAAGGGACGCGTCCATCACAACTGTGTGCTCTGGCTGGGAAAAGGAGAGGGATCTGCCCATGACCCATTGCCGGTTCGAGAGCCACCACTGCAACTGTTGTGCCGCCCCCTCCGAGATCTGGACGTGATCGGACAGGTTGCCCTGGTGCTGCGCCCACTGGAACATCAGGTCCCATTGCAGAGCCCGCATATGCCATCTGGCATGATCGACCAGCAGGATGCAGGAGGCCATGAGGCCCAGCAGCCTCAGGGTCATCCGTACCGAAACCCAGGATAAAGGCTGAAAGATCGGAATCATAGCCTGAATATCCCGGACTCGCCGTTCGGGAGGATAGGCCCGAAACTGCGTCGTGTCCAGAACTGCTCTGATGAAAAGGAGCTGTGGAGAAGGAATCAGATGCGACTTCGGCACATTGATGGAGAACCCCAGCGAGTGCAGGAGTTCGGCCGTAGTCTGGAGGTGGGAGATGACTGCCTGGGACGAGCCCGCCTTCAGCAGCCAGTCGTCGAGGTAGGGGAAGACTGGAACCCCTGCCCGGCGCAGATGAGCTGCGACCACCGCCATCACTTTCGTGAACACCCGAGGGGCACTTGTAAGGCCAAAGGGAGCACGGTGAACTGAAAATGCTCGAGGCCTACCGTGAACCGAAGGTAATGCCGGTGGGCCGGCAGGACGAGGATGTGGAAATAAGCGTCCTGCAAGTCCAACGCTACCAACCAGTCTCCACGGTCGAGGGCAGTCAAGACCTGAGCTAGGGTGAGCATCTTGAACTTCTCCTTCCGGAGGAAGCGATTGACGTTCCGGAGGTCTAAGATAGGACGCATGTCCTCCTTGTCCTTTTTGGGCACTGGAAAGTAGTGGGAGTAGCAACCACGTCCTACTTCTGGGGTCGGAACATGCTCGATGGCCCTCTTGGCCAAGAGGGCCGTGACTTCCTTCTGCAGAAGCACCAAGTGATCCCCTGACATGCGGTGGAATTGAGGTGGCATGGCTGGGGGGGTGGTCTCGAAGGGGAGGGAGTAGCCCCTTCGGACAATGTTCAAGACCCACCTGTCCGAGGTGATGGCACGCCAGTGGTGAAGGTGATGGCGGACCCTGCCCCCTACTGGCGTGCTGTGCACCTGAAGCACAAGTTACTAACTTGTGTAACGATATATCTGTAAGAGACAGTAGTTAGTGACAGATTCCTTACCTTAGAATATCCCCAGGCGTCAGGCTGGATCCGGAAAGTTTTTTGCGTAGCAGTACCCTTGCGCGTCGGTAGGCGGCGTCATGCGGCTCCGCGTCCGTCGTCGGCGTCGTGATCGCCGGGATGACGTCGCGGGCAGTACTTAGGCGCCGCCCCTGCGCGCTGACGTCAGTTCTGTACACGACTTTCCGCGCCAGGAACGCAGAGCCATGCAAGAAGCTGACATAGGTGTCTGAAAATTACTAGGGCCCTGAAAGGGATGTCCTTAACCCTAGAAATCAGTTCGCAGAACGGGGAGGATGGGTGGGGCGGTAAGGAATCTGTCACTAACTACTGTCTCTTACAGATATATCGTTACACAAGTTAGTAACTTGTGCATCTGAAAGAGACACGTTAGTGACAGATTCCTTACCTTAGAATAGATACCCCAGCAATACCAACCCCGGTGGTGGGTCTGCGAACAAAGATCAGACAAGGAAGTCCTGGAGGACAGAACGGCCAAAGAAGCCGTCCCTCCGGACCTGACTGTCAAGGCAGTAATGCTTTGTAAACGTGTGCAGCGAGGCCCACGTAGCTGCCTGACAGATAACCGGCAGCGGAACACCGCGGCCTAAGGCCGTGGTAGCAGCCGTTGCCCTGGTGGAATGGGCACGCAGCCCAACAGGAGGCTCCTTCTTAGCCAAAGAATAGCAGGTCTTGATGCACAAGGTAACCCAGCGGGAGATGGTCCTCTTGTGCACCGCCCGACCTTTTGGCGCCCACGTAGCCAACAAAGAGCTGGTCATCCACCCGGAAGTGTTTTGTGCGGTCAATATAGAAGGAGAGCGCACGTTTTGGGTCCAGACGGTGGAGCCTCTCTTCCTCTCTGGAAGGATGCGGAGGCGGAAAGAAGGTGGGCAAAGTGATGGTCTGCCCAATGTGGAAAGCAGTAACCACCTTTGGCAAGAAGGACGGACGCGTCCGAAGAACAACCTTGTCTGGATGAACAGACAGAAAGGGAAGTTTTCAAGATAGAGCCTGGAGCTCACTCACCCGCCGAGCGGAGGTGATGGCCACCAGAAAGGCTGTCTTTAGAGTCAGAAGACGAAGAGGACAGTTATGTAGAGAGCTCAAAGGGAGCGCACATTAAAAAGGTAAGAACCAAGTTCAAGTCCCACTGAGGCATCACAAACGGAACAGGAGGGAAGAGGTGTGTAATGCCTTTTAAGAACCTGTTAACAACAGGGGACTTGAAAAGGGAGGGCTGATCAGGGAGCCTGAGGAAGGCCGAGATAGCACAAAGATAACCCTTGATGGTACCCAGGGCAGAACCCTGTTGGGCCAGAGAGAGAAGGAACAGAAGGACCTCAGAAAGAGGGGCAGAAGGGGATTCACAGCCTTTGCTGTGCACCATGCCACAAATTTGTTCCACCTGCAGGCGTATACCACCTTAGTGGAGGGACGCCTGGCTGCCAGAATCACATCACAAACTTCGGGAGGCAAGTCGAAAGGAATCAACTGCCGCCGCTCAATCTCCACGCAAGCAGGTGTAGACTGGACAGGTTCGGGTGGAGGACCGTCCCCTGCTGCTGCGACAGAAGATCCTCCCGAAGAGGCAGACGGATCGGGGGATCTACGCTCATATTGAGTAGCTCGGGATACCAAACTCTTCGAGCCCAGTCCGGAGCCACAAGAATGACTTGGGCCCGGTCGTGCCGAATCTTCTTCAACACTCTGGGTAGAAGTGGTATAGGCGGAAAGGCGTACAACAGACCGCAACTCCACTCGTGACGAAAAGCGTCGCCGAGCGGAGTGCCGCCTTGGAAATTCCAACGCGCAGAACTGATGACATTGCGTGTTCTCTTCGGTGGCGAATAGATCTAACCAAGGCTCTCCCCACTGTAGAAAGAGTCCTTGCGCCACTTCCGAGTGAAGACGCCATTCGTGATCCATCATGCACCTGCGGCTGAGGTTCGTCCGCCCTGGCGTTCAGCGAACCTGCCAGGTGTTGAACCATCAGGAACATGCCCTGATGTTCCAGCCATGTCCAGAGGCGCAGAGCCTCCTGACAAAGGGTCCACGACCCCACCCCGCCTTGTTTGTTGCAGTACCACATGGCGGTGGTGTTGTCTGTGAACACCTGCACTACCTTCCTTTGACAGAGGGAAGGAATGCCTTGAGTGCAAGTCGGATCGCCCGGAGCTCCAGAATGTTGATATGGAGCCGGGACTCCGCCCGGAGACCAGAGGCCTCTGATCTCCGCCTCTCCCATGTGACCGCCCCATCCCAGAAGGGACGCGTCCGTCACAACTGTGTGCTCTGGCTGGGGAAGGGAGAGGGATCTGCCCATGACCCATTGCCGGTTCGAGAGCCACCACTGCAACTGTTTTGCAGTCCCCTCCGAGATCTGGACGTGATCGGACAGGTTGCCCTGGTGCTGCGCCCACTGGAACTTCAGGTCCCACTGCAGAGCCCGCATATGCCATCTGGCATGATTGACCAGCAGGATGCAGGAGGCCATGAGGCCCAGCAGCCTCAGGGTCATCCGTACCGAAACCCAGGATAAAGGCTGAAAGATTGGAATCATAGCCTGAATATCCCGGACTCGCCGTTCGGGAGGATAGGCCCGAAACTGCGTCGTGTCCAGAACTACTCCGATGAAAAGGAGCTGTGGAGAAGGAATCAGATGCGACTTCGGCACATTGATGGAGAACCCCAGCGAGTGCAGGAGTTCGGCCGTAGTCTGGAGGTGGGAGACGACTGCCTGGGACGAGCCCGCCTTCAGCAGCCAGTCGTCGAGGTAGGGGAAGACTGAAACCCCTGCCCGGCGCAGATGAGCTGCGACCACCGCCATCACTTTCGTGAACACCCGAGGGGCACTGGTAAGGCCAAAGGGAGCACGGTGAACTGAAAATGCTCGAGGCCTACCGTGAACCGAAGGTAACGCCGGTGGGCCGGCAGGACGAGGATGTGGAAATATGCGTCCTGCAAGTCCAACGCTACCAACCAGTCTCCAGGGTCGAGGGCAGTCAAGACCTGAGCTAGGGTGAGCATCTTGAACTTCTCCTTCCGGAGGAAGCGATTGACGTTCCAGAGGTCCAAGATAGGACGCATGTCCTCCTTGTCCTTTTGGGCACCAGGAAGTAGTGGGAGTAGCAACCACGCCCTACTTCTGGGGTCGGAACATGCTCGATGGCCCTCTTGGCCAAGAGGGCCGTGACTTCCTTCTGCAGAAGTACCAAGTGATCCCCTGACATGCGGTGGAATTGAGGTGGCATGGCTGGGGGTGGACTCGAAGGGAGGAGGTAGCCCCTTCGGACAATGTCCAAGACCCACCTGTCCGAGGTGATGGTACGCCAGTGGGGAAGGTGATGGCGGACCCTGCCCCTACTGGCGTGCTGTGCACCTGAAAGGAGGGACTAGGAGGGTTTGGAGGCCGCGGACGGGTTGGAGGTGGTGGCCTGACCCGCACGCTGGTTGCCCGATCCGCCACGGCGGAATCCACGTCCTCGGCCACACGAAGACGCCTGCTGCGCGGGCCGGTGGCTGGGCTCCTGACGTGAAGGGGCGCCCCTACCGTGGCCACGATAGGGGCGAAAAGCAGAAGTCAGCGGAGGGCGTGTAGCAGAAAGGCCCAGGGACTTTGCAGTAGCCCGTGAGTCCTTAAAGCGCTCCAACGCATGGTCTGCTTTGGACCCAAAAAGACCGACTCCATCAAAGGGCATGTCCATGAGAGTATTCTGGACATCCCCTGAAAAACCAGTGGTTCTCAGCCAGGCGTGGCGTCGTAGCGCCACCGTCGTTGCAATAGACCTGCCCAGCGAGTCGGCGGTATCAAGGCCACATCAGATTGTGTATTTGGCCGCATCCCTTCCTTCCGCAATGGCGCGGGAAAGCAGTGTCTGGACCTCCTCAGAACACTGGGGCAAAACATTCGCCACCGAATCCCACAAGGAGTGGGTATATCGGCCCAAAAGGCAAGCGGTGTTGATGGACCGCAAGCCAGCACAGGAGGAAGAAAAACCCTTCTTCCCAAATTGATCCAGGCGTTTGGATTCCCTATCCGGAGGGGCGGTAGGGAAGGCGGTTTGGGAGCGGAGGCTTGGACAACCAAGCTCTCAGGGGTGGGGTGGACAGAGAGAAACAGGGGTCGCCCGGAGCTGGGCGATGGCGTCGGGACACGTTCCTATCCACAGGAGCCCCTGTGTTGGGCTTGGACCAGGCGCCCAAAAGAACGTCAGTGAGGGCGTCGTTAAACGGCAGCACAGTCTCCGTAGAGGAGGCTGCCGGCTGAAGCAACTCTGTCAAGAGATTAACCTTGACCGCCACAGCAGGGAGTTGGAGATGTAAGGCTCCAGCCGCCCTACGCAACACCGTTGCAAAATTGGCTCCCTCCTCCGTAGCCACGGGAGGAGACAGCATGCCAGTGTCAGGGGAAGTATCTAGACCACTGGCATCCCCTAGACCCTCTGTCCAGTCCTCATCGTACTGACACTGTTGTGTCAGAGGGTCATCAGACCCCTCCCAGTCCTCCTGGTCCTCCTCAGGTTCAAAATAAGGGGGAGGAGGGACATTTGGGACCCAAGGTCTCATCGGCGCCGGAACCGGCGTCGAGCGACGTCGGTCCGGGTCCATGTCCGGAGCCGGAAGGAACTGGGGAACGACGCCGCCCGGAGCCCCAGGCGGCGTCGAGAACGGCACCGGAGACATCGGCGCCGGCGGAGGTGTCGTTAGGTCGACCGGCGTCGATGGGGGTTGTGGAGCCGGGGCCGAAGCCGGAGCCGGGATCGAGGCTGGAGGCACGGGCGACGCCGGAGCAACCCCATCAGGGCCCGCGGGGCCCGAAGGCGCACCGGAGGGACCTGGAGGCCCGAAGAGGCGGGCCATGGCCGACAGGAATTCCTGCACATTGGCCGGATCCGCCCCCGAACCCAGGAAGGGCGGGTATTGCGGGGGCGACTCCACAGGCATGTCCGGGGCCGCGGGGGCGGGGACGGTGCCGGGAGGGGCCTCAGCCGAGTCGCGAGACCGGCGAGGCGAAGTCCTAGAGCGATGATGCTTTTTGGACTTCTTGTGTTTCGACTTACCGGACGAAGAAGACTTCGACGCCGACGACCGGTGTGGACTCCGCGATCGACCCCTGGACCTCTCACGCGACCGGGGCTTCCGCGGAGCCGAATGCCGGGCCTCGAGGAGCTTTCGAGACCGCTCTCGCAAAGCTTTCGGCCTGAGGGCCTGGCAGTCAGTACAAGACTCCGTGTCGTGGCCTCGGCCGAGGCAGAAGAGACACTCCCAATGCGGGTCGGTGACGGACATCATCCGAGCACAGGCGCCGCAACGTTTGAAACCGGGCATCCCTACGACACCTTGATAGAGAAAAACAGTGAAAAAATTCACCAAAAAGTATGGTCAAAAAATGACCAGGGCACTGCTCTTCCCGGATCTGCGCTTGCTGACGCGGAAAAAGAAGAACTGACGTCAGCGCACAGGGGCGGCGCCTAAGTACTGCCCGCTACGTCATCCCGGCGATCACGACGCCGACGACGGACGCGGAGCCGCACGACGCCGCCTACCGACGCGCAAGGGTACTGCTACGCAAAAAACTTTCCGGATCCAGCCTGACGCCTGGGGATATTCTAAGGTAAGGAATCTGTCACTAACGTGTCTCTTTCAGATAGGAGGGACTAGGAGGGCTTGGAGGCCGCGGACGGGGCGGAGTTGGTGGCCTGACCCGCACGCTGGTTGCCCGAACCGCCACGGCGGTAGCCACGTCCTCGGCCACGCGAAGACGCCTGCTGCGCGGGCCGGTGGCTGGGCAGCGGACGTGACTGGGCGCCCTTCCGTGGCCACGAAAGGGGCAAAAGCAGAGGTTAGCGGAGGGCGCACAACAGAAAGGCCCAGGGACTTGGCAGTAGCCCGTGAGTCCTTAAAACGCTCCAGCGCATGGTCTGCTTTGGAACCAAAGGACCGACTCCATCAAAGGGCATGTCCATGAGTGTATTCTGGACATCACCCGAGAAACCAGTTGTTCTCAGCCAGGCGTGGCGACGCAGCGCCACCGTCGTTGCAAGCGATCTGCCCAGCGAGTCGGCGGTATCAAGGCCACAACGTATGGTGTACTTTGCCGCATCCCTTCCTTCCGCAATGGCGCGGGTAAGCAGTGTCTGGACCTCCTCAGAACACTGGGGCAAACAGCCGCCACCGAATCCCACAGGGAGTGGGTATATCGGCCCAAAAGGCAAGCGGTGTTGACGGACCGCAAGCCCGCACTGGAGGAAGAAAAGCCTTCTTCCCAAATTGGTCCAGGCGTTTGGATTCCCTATCCGGAGGGGCGGTAGGGAAGGCGGTTTGGGAGGCAGAGGCTTGGACAACCAAGCTCTCGGGGGTGGGATGTTGAGAGAGAAACAAGGGGTCGCCCGGAGCAGGACGATGGCGTCGGGCCACGTTCCTATCCACAGGAGCCCCTGTGGTGGGCTTGGACCAGGTGCCCAAAAGAACGTCAGATAGTGCATCATTAAACGGCAGCACAGTCTCCGATGAGGAAGCTGCCGACTGAAGCACTTCCGTCAGGAGATTAGTCCTGACAGCCACAGTAGGCAATTGGAGGTGCAAGGCTCCAGCTGCTCTACGCAACACCGTTGCAAAATTTGCTCCCTCCTCCGTAGCCACGGGAGGAGACAGCATGCCAGTGTCAGGGAAGTGTCTAGACCACTGGCATCCCCAAGTTCCTCTGCCCAGTCCTGATCATACTCACACTGCTGTGTGAGAGGGTCTTCCGACCCCTCCCAGCTCTCCTGGTCCTCCTCTGGTTCAAAATATGGAGGAGGAGGGACATCTGGGACCCAAGGTCTCATCGGCGCCGGAGCCGGCGTCGAGCGACGTCGGTCCGGCTCCATGTCCGGACCCGGAGAGAACCGGGGAACGACGCCGCCCGGAGCCCCGGGCGGCGTCAGGAACGGCACCGGGGACATCGGCGCCGGCGGAGGCGTGGTTAGGTCAACCGGCGTCGATGGGGGTTGCGGTACCACCGGAGCCGGGATCGGGGCCGGAGCCGAGGCCGGGATCAAGGCTGGCGGGACAGGCGACGCCGGGACCGGAGTCGTCGGCAACGCCGGAGCAACCCCATCAGGTCCCACGGGGCCCGAAGGCGCACCGGAGGGACCTTGAGGCCCGAAGAGGCGGGCCATGGCCGACAGGAATTCCTGTATTTGGGCCGGAGTCGCCCCCGAACCCGGAAAGGACGGGTAATGCGGGGGCGGCTCCACAGGCACGTCCGGGCCGCGGGGGCGGGGACGGTGCCGACAGGGGCCTCAGCCGAGTCGCGAGACCGGCGGCGAAGTCTTAGAGCGATGATGCTTCTTAGACTTTTTGTGCTTCGACTTACCCGAGGAGTGCGAAGACTTGGACTCCGACGACCGGCGGGGGCTCCGCGACCGGCCCCTCGACCTCTCACGGGACCGGGGCTTGGTGCGGCGCAGAGCCGACTGCCGGACCTCGAGGAGCTTTCGAGACCGCTCTCGCAAAGCCTTCGGGTGTAACTTCCGGCAGTCAGGGCACGACTTCGTGTCGTGGTCTCGGCCGAGACAGTAGAGACACTCTAAGTGCGGGTCTGTGATCGACATCATTCGACCACAGACGTCGCATGGCTTGAAGCCGGGCATCCCTACCGACACCTAGGAGTCGAGAAGACTCGAAAAGAAACAGTGAAAAAATCACCAAAAATGTAGTCAAAAATTGACTAGGGCACTGCTCTTCCCGGATCTGCGCTTACTGGCGCGGAAAAGAAGAACTGACGTCAGCGCGCAGGGGCGGCGTCTAGGCACTGCCCGCGACGTCATCCCGGCGATCACGACGCCGACGACGGACGCGGAGCCGCACGACGCCGCCTACCGACGCGCAAGGGTACTGCTACGCAAAAACTTTCCCGGATCCAGCCTGACGCCTGGGGATATTCTAAGGTAAGGAATCTGTCACTAACGTGTCTCTTTCAGATGCCTGGGGATATTCTAAGGTAAGGAATCTGTCACTAACGTGTCTCTTTCAGATATGGAAACTCACCTCACTTTTGTGACTAATAGAAATCATAATTGTTTACTGATCAGATTCCGGTTATATTTATTTAATCTATCTTTAGCAACACCAAAAGT
Organism: Calotriton arnoldi; assembly: GCA_963921515.1. Classification (NCBI taxonomy): domain Eukaryota; kingdom Metazoa; phylum Chordata; class Amphibia; order Caudata; family Salamandridae; genus Calotriton; species Calotriton arnoldi. The sequence goes on from CAWUFW010020082.1 coordinate 142,369, forward strand.
ATGGAATGACCTAAATGAATGAGGTCCTTGTGGCTGCAGCCACGTGTCTCCGCAAGATACCTTTCATTTTGTAATGTTCTGTAAGTTCTATGAGAAACACAGGAAAGATTAAATTATTCCTCTGTTAAAGGGTCGAAACATTTGTCAAATGTGCCCTACACTATTCTTTTTACAATTAGTTCATGATGAATTGTTTACCTACAGGGAGGCTTGTTTTTTAAATACTGCTGTAAACCCCGAGGCGTTTCTTGGGTGATTGATTTTATCCTCCTCTTTTTAACTTGTGTATTAATATTTATCATGTTTTTGTATGCTGTATTTGTTCAATTTGTTTGTATCTTTTATGATTAACTTGCTCTTAACCGAATAAAGAAATTTGATTTGACTTGACTTTGGTGAATGAAGGATGAAATGAGAGAGCCTGAAGCTCACTGACCCTCCTGGCCGATGTAAAGGTCACCACAAAAACAGTTTTGATGGTCAAGGGCTGAAAAGAGCAGCTATGCTAGGCCTCAAAGGGAGAACACATGAGGTAAGGGCCAAACTAAGGTACCATTGGGGCACCACAAAGGGAGGAGGCGTGAATAAATGTTGTACACCTTTGAAAAAATGAGTTGCAACCGGTGACTGGAGCAGGGAGGGTTGACCCGGCAGCCGCAGAGAAGTCTAAATGATAGATAAGTAATCCTTAACAGTGCGCAGGGCAAGGCCTTGGCAGGCTAAAGACAGATTGAACAGCAAAACCTCCGACAAAGGTGCAGTGGGGGAGTCTACTTGGCATGAGGAACACCAGACCACAAATTTATCACAACAGCAGGTCTAGACAGTTTTACTGGATAGATGCTTGGAGGCCAAGATGACATCACAAACTTCAGGAGGGAGATCGAAAACCCACAACTGTTGCCACTCTATATTCAGGCATGAAGGTGGAGTGTGAGCATAGATTCGGGTTCAGTGCAGAATGCTGCCCTTTTGCTGTGACAGGAGGTCCTCCCGAAGGGGCAGCCTGAACAGAGGACAGATGCTTATGCTCAGGAGTTCGAGAAACCATACTCTTAGTGCCCAATCCAGAGCCACTAATATAACTAGGGCTCGGTCGACCTTGATCTTCTTGAGAACTGTGGCCAGGAGTGGTATTGGCAGAGAGGAGTACACTTGAGGCTGACTGCATCTCCGAGCGACAGCCACTTTGGAAACTCCAGTGAGCATAAGTACTTACATTGCACATTTTCAGTGATGGCGAACAGATCAAGCCATGGTTCTCCACAGTCTCATAAGAGACCTTGCACCACCTCCATATGTAGACGCCATTCGTGATCTGCAAGGTAACGACGGCTGAGTTAGTCTGCCCGGTTATTCAGGGAGCCTGCCAGGTGCTGCAAGACCAGAAAAATGTACCTGGCGCTCCAGCCAAGTCCAGAGGCGCAAAGCCTCCTGGCAAAGGGTCCACAACCACACCACTCTGTGTTTGCTGCAATACCACATTTCCGTGGTGTTGTCTGCGAACACATAAACCAGCATTCCCTTGATGGATGGAAGGAAGGCTTTCAATAACAAGCGATGAACACTCAACTCCAACAAATTGATGTGGAGCTGAGGCTCTGCCAGAGACCACAGCCCTCTGATCGCCACCTCTCCAAGGTGGCCGCCCCAACCCAGAAGTGATGCATCTGCCAATACTGTGAGCGCTAGGTGGGGAAGGAAGAGGTGTCTCCTGCTGGCCCAATCGCGGTTTGTCAGCCACTACTGCAGATCTTTCGCAGTTCCATCCAATATCTGGACCAGGTCAGAAAGATTACCCTGTTGCTGAGCTCACTGGGACTTCAGATTATGCCATCTGGCATGCTTTACCAGCAGGATCCTGGAGGCCATGAGACCTAGCAGCCTCAGGGTCAGGCTCACTGAAATCGAGGATAGAGGCCAAAACATTAGAATCATAGCCTGAATATCTTGGACTTGCCGCTGTGGAGGATAGACGTGGAACTGCGCTGTGTCCAGAGCATCTAAGAAGAGTCAGGTGCGACTTCGGCATGTTGATAGTAAACCCCAGCGAATGAAGAAGGTTCGAGGTAGTATGGCGGTGGGCACAGACTGCCTGGGGCGTGCAACAGCCAGTCGGCGATGTAAGGGAAGCCTGGAGCTCCTGGCCTCAGCAGATGTGCAGCAATCACTGCCATCCGTTTCCTGAACACCTAAGTGGCACTGGTGAGGCCAAAGGGAGCACAGCGAACTGGAAATGCATGTGGCCCACCGCGGTCTGCAAGTAGCACCTTTGGGCCGACAGGAAGCGGATGTGGAAATATGCGTTCTGCAGGTCCTGAACTACCATCTAGTCTCCGGGATCCAGGGCACATAGAACCTGGGCATCTTTTATTTCTCTTTTTTCAGAAAGAAGTTGGAATGGCGCAGATAACGTAGCAGGAATAACAACCCTGCCCTTCTTCTGATGCGGGCACCCTCTCGATGGCTCCTTTGGCCAAAAGAGCCTGCGCTTCCTGATGGAGTAAGGAGAGATGGAACTCCATCAGCCGTTCTTGGGATGGTAGGCGAGGCTAAGGTGTTTCCACAAATGGTAGGGCGTACCCCTTCTGCACTATTTGAAGCACCCACTCATTGGATGTAATCGCTAACCATTGGGGCAGATGGTGCCGGTTTCTGTGGTCAACAGGATGGCTGCATGGAGGGCATGCCAAATGGGCTTGGAGGCTGCAACAGCCAGAGTTGCAGGGGAGTGGACAGCACGCTGTTACTGGTTCCGCATCCTTTTTGGGCTCCGAAGCCCAGTCCTCAAAAGGACTGTGCAAGCTGCTGGACTGGATATGGCTGGTACTGCGGACACCCAAAATTGCCTCTTCTACATCTGCTGTAAAGGCAGAAGTACTGCTGTTGCAGCGGAGCCGATAAAGAAATCGCAAGGGGTCTGGCAGTGACTCTGCTCTTGCGAAAGCACTCGAGCGCCACGTCAGCCCGGTTGCTGAACAGGCGGGGACCATCGAAGGACATGTCAATCAATGATGACTGGACATCCCCCAAGAACCCTGTGGACCGTAAAGGTGTGGCAGCGTAGCACCACAGTAAAAGACATGGCTCTACCCAAGGGGTCTGTGTAGGAAAGTGCCCATTTTTCAATGGTTACCCCCCACTTTTTCTCTGACATCTGATGCAACCTGACTTGATGTGCCCTGGATTCCTGCCAATCAGGTTCCCAGGGCCTGTGTTCTTTCCCAACAACTGTACCTTAGTACCCACAATTGGCATATCTCTGGCCACAGGTAAGCCCCTTGTAAAAGGTACCATGGGTACCAAGGGCACTGTTACCAGGGAAGGCCTCTAAGGGCTGCAGCACCTTTGTGCCCTGTACCTTAACACCCACACACTGCCAGTGCAGGCTGCGTGTTTTGGTGCAGAGAAAAGTGAAGAATCGATTTCGCACACATCCCTGTGTGCCTTGCCTGCATCTCATTGCCTGAGGCCTAGGTAAGCCACCCCTTTAGCAGGGTGCACTAGCCCACAGGTGAGGGTACAGTGGCATGAGCCTTATACCCCTGCAGTGTCTAAGTCCATTCTTAGGCGTTGTAAGTGTAGTAAAGCCATAAATTGTATATGGTCTGGAAGTTGGTCATTACGAACAGCACAGCTCCATGATGGCTTTACTAAAAACTGGGAAGTTTGGAAGCAAACATCTCAGCACATTAAACCCACACTGATGCCAGTGTGCGATTTAATGTAAAATGCACTCAGAGGGCATCTTAGAGATCCCCTGAAAAACGACCAGACCTGGTGTGGTTCCTGAATGGCTGCCCATTTGCCACCACCAGACAGGTTTCTGGAACCCTGGGTTAAGAGCCTCCGCTATCTGGGTCCAGAAACAAAGCCCATCCTAGAGAGAGGTGTCATGCCTCCTCCCCCAGGATGGAATGGGTCCACGAAGGCGAAGCTTCAAAGGCCTGCCCACTTTGGAAGTTGCCTCTGCCTTTTGCTGTCACCAGCAACTGGTTCCCACCGGTTCTGCCCTCCACTTTGGGCAGGAGAATCGGCGGGAAAACAAAGCTAGGAAGAGAGGTGTGCCCACCTTTGCCAACCCCACCCCTCAGGTGGGGAGGCGAGGTAAAGCCCACATCTTAGTCCCCTCCATCTGGAAGATGAGGGGACTAAGCCAATTAGGGAGAGGCTCATGCCTCCTCCCACTGGAGGGGGAATAATAGAGGTGTACCCACCCCCAAGGAAGGGATCCATTGGTCCCGACCTGCACACCCCTTAATTTAGTATTTAGGTGCAACCCTGAACCTTGCCTCCTCACATTTGAGTGCCGCTGGTGGTTTAGCTCCTGTGCTGATTGTTGGCCCTGCAGTGGTGACTTGAACCCCAGGAACTTTGCTCCCACACCTGAGTGGCCTGCTTGTAACAGTCACTAACCAAAGGCCCTCTTAGCACCATTGGCTAACATTGGCCCCTGCACTTTGCACCCGGCCGCCCCAGTGCTGCTGGTGGTGCAATTTGAGTACCTACCTAGACCTTGGGGAACCTTGGTCCTAACCCCCAAAACTCCCACTAGTAAGTCGAATACTTACCTGTGAAACAGATTTTTTTTTTCTCCCATAGGGATCAATGTTATGTGTTTTTGACCCTAAAAATGTTATGTGTTGCACTGATGCTTGTATGGAGAAAGAGCAACTAAACTGCAAAGCTTTAAAATTCCTACTTATCTTGTATTGTGAGATTCTGCGGTGTGGTATCTAGGCATACCAGCCAAAGTAGTCGATGTATTCTGAAAGTAATCAAAAAGTATCCTAATTGTAATTGCTGTGTAATTTAAACTGCTTTCTGGAAACATACCAGCCTGTAACAACTGCAAATCCATTCCCAATTGCATTTCTGTGTAAAGGTTTACAATTGAAAGTACATTTTACCTACCAGTACCAAGTTATGCTTGGTTCTAGAAATAAAGCACAAGTTACTAACTTGTGTAACGATATATCTGTAAGAGACAGTAGTTAGTGACAGATTCCTTACCTTAGAATATCCCCAGGCGTCAGGCTGGATCCGGAAAGTTTTTGCGTAGCAGTACCCTTGCGCGTCGGTAGGCGGTGTCGTGCGGCTCCGCGTCCGTCGTCGTGATCGCCGGGATGACGTCGCGGGCAGTACTTAGACGCCGCCCCTGCGCGCTGACGTCAGTTCTGTACACGACTTTCCGCGCCAGGAACGCAGAGCCATGCAAGAAGCTGACCTAGGTGTCTGAAAAATACTAGGGCCCTGAAAGGGATGTTCTTAACCCTAGAAATCAGTTCGCAGAACGGGGAGGATGGGTGGGGCGGTAAGGAATCTGTCACTAACTCTGTCTCTTACAGATATATCGTTACACAAGTTAGTAACTTGTGCATCTGAAGAGACACGTTAGTGACAGATTCCTTACCTTAGAATAGATACCCCAGCAATACCAACCCCGGTGGTGGGTCGGCGAACAAAGATCAGACAAGGAAGTCCTGGATGACAGAACGGCCAAAGAAGCCATCCCTCCGGACCTGACTGTCAAGGCAGTAATGTTTTGTAAACGTGTGCAGCGAGGCCCACGTAGCTGCCTGACAGATAACCGGCAGCGGAACACCGCGGCCCAAGGCCGTGGTAGCAGCCGTTGCCCTGGTGGAATGGGCACGCAGCCCAACAGGAGGCTCCTTCTTAGCCAAAGAATAGCAGGTCTTGATGCACAAGGTAACCCAGCGGGAGATGGTTCGTTTGTGCACCGCCCGACCTTTTGGCGCCCACGTAGCCAACAAAGAGCTGGTCATCCACCCGGAAGTGTTTTGTGCGGTCGATATAGAAGGAGAGCGCACGTTTTGGGTCCAGACGGTGGAGCCCCTCTTCCTCTCTGGAAGGATGCGGAGGCGGAAAGAAGGTAGGCAAAGTGATGGTCTGCCCAATGTGGAAGGCAGTAACCACCTTTGGCAAGAAGGACGGACGCGTCCGAAGAACAACCTTGTCTGGATGAACAGACAGAAAGGGAGGTTTGCAAGATAGAGCCTGGAGCTCACTCACCCGCCGAGCGGAGGTGATGGCCACCAGAAAGGCCGTCTTCAGAGTGAGAAGACAAGAGGACAGTTATGTAGAGGCTCAAAGGGAGCGCACATTAAAAGGTAAGAACCAAGTTCAAGTCCCACTGAGGCATTACAAACGGAACAGGAGGGAAGAGGTGTGTAATGCCTTTTAAGAACCTGTTAACAACAGGGACTTGAAAAGGAGGGCTGATCAGGGAGCCTGAGGAAGGCCGAGATAGCACAAAGATAACCCTTGATGGTACCCAGGGCAGAACCCTGTTGGGCCAGAGAAAGAAGGAACAGAAGGACCTCAGAAAGAGGGGCAGAAAGGGGATTCACAGCCTTTGCTGTGCACCATGCCACAAATTTGTTCCACCTGCAGGCTTATACCACCTTAGTGGAGGGACGCCTGGCTGCCAGAATCACATCACAAACTTCGGGAGGCAAGTCGAAAGGAATCAACTGCCGCCGCTCAATCTCCACGCAAGCAGGTGTAGACTGGACAGGTTCGGGTGGAGGACCGTCCCCTGCTGCTGCGACAGAAGATCCTCCCGAAGAGGCAGACGGATCGGGGGATCTACGCTCATACTGAGTAGCTCGGGATACCAAACTCTTCGAGCCCAGTCCGGAGCCACAAGAATGACTTGGGCCCGGTCGTGCCGAATCTTCTTCAACACTCTGGGTAGAAGTGGTATAGGCGGAAAGGCGTACAATAGACCGCAACTCCAGTCGTGACGAAAGCGTCGCCGAGCGAGTGCCGCCTTGGAAATTCCAACGCGCAGAACTGATGACATTGCGCGTTCTCTTCGGTGGCGAATAGATCTAACCAAGGCTCTCCCCACTGTAGAAAGAGTCCTTGCGCCACTTCCGAGTGAAGACGCCATTCGTGATCCATCATGCACCTTCGGCTGAGTTCGTCTGCCCTGGCGTTCAGGGAACCTGCCAGGTGTTGAACACATCAGGAACATGCCCTGATGTTCCAGCCATGTCCAGAGGCGCAGAGCCTCCTGACAGAGGGTCCACGACCCCACCCCGCCCTGTTTGTTGCAGTACCACATGGCGGTGGTGTTGTCTGTGAACACCTGCACTACCTTCCCTTTGACAGAGGGAAGGAATGCCTGAGTGCAAGTCGGATCGCCCGGAGCTCCAGAAGGTTGATATGGAGCCGGGACTCCGCCCGAGACCAGAGGCCTCTGATCTCCGCCTCTCCCATGTGACCGCCCCATCCCAGAAGGGACGCGTCCGTCACAACTGTGTGCTCTGGCTGGGGAAGGGAGAGGGATCTGCCCATGACCCATTGCCGGTTCGAGAGCCACCACTGCAACTGTCTTGCAGTCCCCTCCGAGATCTGGACGTGATCGGACAGGTTGCCCTGGTGCTGCGCCCACTGGAACTTCAGGTCCCACTGCAGAGCCCGCATATGCCATCTGGCATGATTGACCAGCAGGATGCAGGAGGCCATGAGGCCCAGCAGCCACAGGGTCATCCGTGCCGAAACCCAGGATAAAGGCTGAAAGATCGGAATCATAGCCTGAATATCCCGGACTCGCCGTTCGGGAGGATAGGCCCGAAACTGCGTCGTGTCCAGAACTGCTCCGATGAAAAGGAGCTGTGGAGAAGGAATCAGATGCGACTTCGGCACATTGATGGAGAACCCCAGCGAGTGCAGGAGTTCGGCCGTAGTCTGGAGGTGGGAGACGACTGCCTGGGACGAGCCCGCCTTCAGCAGCCAGTCGTCGAGGTAGGGGAAGACTGAAACCCCTGCCCGGCGCAGATGAGCTGCGACCACCGCCATCACTTTCGTGAACACCCGAGGGGCACTGGTAAGGCCAAAGGGGAGCACGGTGAACTGAAAATGCTCGAGGCCTACCGTGAACCGAAGGTAACGCCGGTGGGCCGGCAGGACGGGGATGTGGAAATAGGCGTCCTGCAAGTCCAACGCTACCAACCAGTCTCCAGGGTCGAGGGCAGTCAAGACCTGAGCTAGGGTGAGCATCTTGAACTACTCCTTCCGGAGGAAGCGATTGACGTTCCGGAGGTCCAAGATAGGACGCATGTCCTCCTTATCCTTTTTGGGCACCAGGAAGTAGTGGGAGTAGCAACCACGTCCTACTTCTGGGGTCGGAACATGCTCGATGGCCCTCTTGGCCAAGAGGGCCGTGACTTCCTTCTGCAGAAGTACCAAGTGATCCCCTGACATGCGGTGGCATTGAGGTGGCATGGCTGGGGGGGGTGGTCTCGAAGGGGAGGAAGTAGCCCCTTCGGACAATGTCCAAGACCCACCTGTCCGAGGTGATGGGACGCCAGTGGTGAAGGTGATGGCGGACCCTGCCCCCTACTGGCGTGCTGTGCACCTGAAAGGAGGGTCTAGGAGGGCTTGGAGGCCGCGGACGGGTTGGAGGTGGTGGCCTGACCCGCACGCTGGTTGCCCGAACCGCCACGGCGGTATCCACGTCCTCGGCCACGCGAAGACGCCTGCTGCGCGGGCCGGTGGCTGGGCTGCTGACGTGACTGGGCGCCCTTCCGTGGCCACGATAGGGGCGAAAAGCAGAAGGTAGCGGAGGGCGTGTAGCAGAAAGGCCCAGGGACTTGGCAGTAGCCCGTGAGTCCTTAAACGCTCCAACGCATGGTCTGCTTTGGAACCAAAAGACCGACTCCATCAAAGGGCATGTCCATGAGTGTATTCTGGACATCACCCGAAAAACCAGTGATTCTCAGCCAGGCGTGGCGACGCAGCGCCACCATCGTTGCAATAGAGCTGCCCAGCGAGTCGGCGGTATCAAGGCCACAACGTATGGTGTATTTGGCCGCATCCCTTCCTTCCGCAATGGCGCGGGTAAGCAGTGTCTGGACCTCCTCAGAACACTGGGGCAAAACAGTCGCCACCGAATCCCACAAGGAGTGGGTATATCGGCCCAAAAGACAAGCGGTGTTGATGGACCGCAAGCCAGCACTGGAGGAAGAAAAACCCTTCTTCCCAAATTGATCCAGGCGTTTGGATTCCCTATCCGGAGGGGCGGTAGGGAAGGCAGTTTGGGAAGCCGAGGCTTGGACAACCAAGCTCTCAGGAGTGGGGTGGACAGAGAGAAACAAGGGGTCGCCCGGAGCTGGGCGATGGCGTCGGGACACGTTCCTATCCACAGGAGCCCCTGTGTTGGGCTCTGGACCAGGCGCCCAAAGAACGTCAGTTAGTGCATCGTTGAACGGCAGCACAGTCTCCAAGGAGGAGGCTGCCGGCTGAAGCACTTCTGTCAAGAGATTAGTCTTGACCGTCACCGTAGGAGTCGGAGATGTAAGGCTCCAGCTGCCCTACGCAACACCGTTGCAAATTGGCTCCCTCCTCCGTAGCCACGGGAGGAGACAGCATGCCAGTGTCAGGGGAAGTATCTAGACCACTGGCATCCCTAGTTCCTCTGCCCAGTCCTCATCATACTGACACTGTTGTGCCAGAGGGTCCTCAGACCCCTCCCAGTCCTCCTGGTCCTCCTCCGGTTCAAAATAAGGAGGAGGAGGGTCATTTGGGACCCAAGGTCTCATCGGCGCCGGAACCGGCATCGAGCGACGTCGGTCCGGCTCCATGTCCGGAGCCGGAGAGTACATGGGGACGACGCCGCCCGGAGCCCCGGGCGGCGTCAGGAACGGCACCGGAGAAATCGGCACCGGCGGAGGCGTGGTCAGGTCGACCGGCGTCGATGGGGGTTGCGGTACCACCGGAGCCGGGATCGAGGCCGAAGCCGGAGCCGGGACCGAGGCTGGAGGCACGAGCGACGCCGGGACCGGAGACGTCGGCGACGCTGGGGCAACCCCATCAGGGCCCGCGGGGCCCGAAGGCGCACCGGAGGGACCTTGAGGCCCGAAGAGGCGGGCCATGGCCGACAGGAATTCCTGTACTTGGGCCGGATCCGCCCCGAACCCGGGAAGGACGGGTATTGCGGGGGCGACTCCACAGGCATGTCCGGGGCCGCGGGGACAGTGCCGGGAGGGGCCTCAGCCGAGTCGCGAGACCGGCGAGGCGAAGTCCTAGAGCGATGATGCTTTTGGACTTCTTGTGCTTAGACTTACCGGACGACGAAGACTTGGATCCCGGCGACCGGCGAGGACTCCGCGACCGACCCCTCGACCTCTCACGCGACCGGGGCTTGGTGTGGCGCGGAGCCGACTGCCGGGCCTCGAGGAGCTTCGAGACCGCTCTCGCAAAGCTTTCGGGTTGAGGGACCGGCAGTCGGAACACGACTTCGTGTCGTGGTCTCGCCCGAGGCAGAAGAGACACTCCAGATGCGGGTCTGTGATGGACATCATCCGAGCACAGGCGTCGCAACGTTTAAAGCCGGGCATCCCTACGACACCTTGGAGTCAATTGAAGAAAACAGTGAAAAAATTCACCAAAAAAGTTAGTCAAAAAATGACTAGGGCACTGCTCTTCCCGGATCTGCGCTTGCTGGCGCGGAAAAGAAGAACTGACGTCAGCGCGCAGGGCGGCGTCTAAGTACTGCCCGCGACGTCATCCCGGCGATCACGACGCCGACGACGGACGCGGAGCCGCACGACGCCGCCTACCGACGCGCAAGGGTACTGCTACGCAGAAAACTTTCCGGATCCAGCCTGACGCCTGGGGATATTCTAAGGTAAGGAATCTGTCACTAACGTGTCTCTTTCAGATATATAAGTATACCTTTTTTTATACTTACCCAATTGGCCTGGATTCTGTCTCTGAGTGTGTGCCATCAGTCATGATTCAGTGAATACAATAAATGCTTAACACACCCTCTGGATAAGCCTAACTGCTCACCCACACTACCACAAAGAGAGGTGTTAGTACTTACCTAATTTAGCCTCTGCTATACCTCTGGGGACACTACACCTAACTTTGGTATAGTATATACAGAGCCAGTTACCTACAGTCTGTAGTGCCCAGTCCACACTGAATGACGATCTTTGCTCCATCCCTGCCATCCATCAAAACTTGGTTGAGGATGGCATGGTCTTCTTCAGGCAGCATGGGAAGCAGCTGTGCAACCAAGTCCCACAATGCATGGGAATATCGGCCCAAGAGGCATGGTGTTCAGTGACTACAAGGCAAGGCTGAGGGAGGAGAAAATGCACTTCTCAAAGATGTTCAGGCTCTTGGATTAGCTACCAATGGAGAGGTAGGCAATGCGTCTGAGTTGACCGTCGCTGTTGAGGCCTGCACCACTAGGCTCTCAGGGGAGGGTTGCTGGGAGAGGAACGCTAGGTCTCCAGGGGCGGGATGATGTTGACAGGCAATCGTTCGATGCAGAGGAACCCCTGTGCAGGGCTTCGCACAGGCCCCCATAAACATGTAGGTGAAGGCTTCGTTAAAGGGGAACATGGGCTCAGGCGAGTTTGCCCTAGGTTGAAGGATCTATGTCAAGACACTAGACTTGACCTCAACAGCAGGCAGCTGGAGATCGAAGACCTCTGCCGCCCTGCACATCACAATGGCAAAAGATGTGCCTTTCTCCGAAGCCTGACCTGGAGGGGAAAGGATGCCATTATATTGGGAGATATCCAAGCCACTGGGATCACCCAGCTCCTCATACCAGTTCTCCTGTTCCGTATCCTCCTCTAGGGGAATCATACATCTCCTCCTCCTCCTCCTCCTCATCTCCCCTCTCAGGGAGGTTGGGCCATGTCAATTTGTGGCAAGTCAGGGGGGTCGCAGGGCCTGGACAGCGCCGGCATGGCACCAGTTCAGTGTTGGGGATTAGAATCGGCTCAGCACCAGGGGGGATGGAGGCAGGGTGGATGGAGGCACCCGTGGTGGCATCAGTCCACATCCAGGAGCAGATCCTGAGAGCCCAGATGGCGTCAAGGGCGAACCCACCAAAGGCAATCGAGCAGGTGCACCTCTCGGCTCCTTGGGGCCGAAGGCATGCCAGAGGGAGTCGGAGGCTCAGAGATGCGGTGTCATAGATTTCCTTAAATTGGCCTGAAATTGCTCTAGCGCCTGGAAACTCAGGGTAGCGGGCCCTGACGCTGGCTCTGCACGTGGAGTGCGGGAGCAGGGCCTAGAAGCACATGGTTGAGATGGTGAAGCCCAAGAATGTTTTGAAGACTTCTTCTAGTGTTTCTTTGATTACTCAACTTTGACAAGGAGGTCTTGGAGAGGTAAGACGATCATCCACAAGACAGCTCCGGAAATTGCCAGTACTGAGAATGGCGTGGAGCCTTCTTTTGCCATGAGCTTATTTGCCCACTTGTGAATTGCCTTCGGGTGCATCGACTTGCACTTGGTGCAGGCCTTGGGTCTTGTCCCAACCCCAGGCACCAATGACAGTGGGGACCAGGCACACATCTGCCTGTGACAATCCCCTCAAGGTTTGAAACCTGAAGGATGCACAGGGGACAAGTTCTTAGTGCACTGGGAGCGAAAGCTCAAAATGTCCCCAAAAAGTCCAAAAGGTTGGTCAAAAAGGACAAGTTACTTACCTTCGGTAACGATATATCTGTAAGAGACATATATTAGTTATAGATTCCTTACCTTAGAATTCAGCAGTACCCCTGCGCGTCGGTAGGCGGCGTCGGTCGACTCCGCATTCGTCGTCGTGATCGCCGGGAGGACGTCGCAGTATCTACTTAGAAGCCGCCCCTGCGCGCCGACGTCAGTTATTTACACGACATTCCTCGCCAGAAGCGCAGAGCCATGCAAGACACTGACCACTGGTGCACAAAACTAGGGCCCTGAAAGGAAGTCCCTTACTCTAGAAGTCAGTTCGCAGAACAGGGTGGGTGAGTGGGGCGGAATCTATAACTAATATATGTCTCTTACAGATATATCGTTAGCGAAGGTAAGTAACTTGTCCATCTGAAAGAGACTATTAGTTATAGATTCCTTACCTTAGAATAGATACCCCAGCAATTCCAACCCCGGAGGTGGGTCTGCGAACTAAGTTCACATCAGAAAGTCCTGGAGAACGGAGCGGTCAAAGAAGCCGTCTCTCCGGACTTGGCTGTCCAGGCAGTATGTTTAGTGAACGTGTGCAATGAAGCCCACGTAGCTGCCTGGCAGATGTCATGAAGGGGGACTTCACATCCCAAAGCAGTAGTGGCTGCCGTTGCCCTGGTGAAGTGGGCACGCAACCCTACTGGAGGTTTCTTTTTCGCCAAGGGATAAAAAAATGTAATGCAAAAAACGACCCATCGAGAGATGGTCCGTTTTTACACGGCCCGACCTTTCTTGGCGCCCACAAAACCAACAAAGAGCTGATAATCCAGCCGGAATTGTTTTGTGCGATCCAGATAAAATGAAAGTGCACGTTTTGGATCCACACGGTGGAGCCCCTGCTCCTCTTTAGAAAGATGCTGGGGTGGGAAGAAGGTGGGTAAAGTGATGGTCTGTCCTATGTGGAAAGAGGTAACCACTTTGGGAAGAAAAGAAGGTCTAGTGCGAAGAACAACCTTGTCCGGATGAACAGCCAGGAAAGGAGGTTTCGAAGAAAGAGCGTGAAGCTCACTCACCCTGCCAGCAGAGGTGATGGCAACCAAAAAGGCAGTTTTGAGGGTCAATAGTCTGAGGACAGTTATGTAGTGGCTCAAAAGGAACGCACATAAGGTAAGTCAGAACAAGGTTCAAGTCCCACTGGGGCATTACGAAAGAAATAGGAGGAAACAGGTGAGTAATACCCTTAAGGAAGCGATTTACAATAGGGGACATGAAAAGAGAAGGCTGATCAGGAAAGCGAAGAAAGGCCGAAATGGCCAAAAGATAGCCTTTAAGAGTGCCCAGAGCAGAGGCCTGCTGGGCCAAAGAAAGAATGAAGAGGAGAACCTCTGAAAGAGGGGCAGAAAGGGGATCCACAGCCTTTGCTGTGCACCATGCCACAAATTTGTTCCATCTACAGGCATATAGCATTTTGGTGGAGGGATGCCTGGCTGCCAAGATAACGTTACAGACTTCGGGAGGAAGGTCGAAAGCTGTCAACTGTCGCAGCTCAATCTCCACGCAAGGAGGTGGAGGATGGACAGGTTCGAGTGGAGGACCAACCCCTGCTGCTGCGACAGAAGATCCTCCCGAAGGGGCAGTCTGATCGGAGGATCGATGTCCATGTTCAAGAGCTCGGGATACCAAACTCTTCGTGCCCAGTCCGGAGCCACAAGAATGACTTGGGCCCGGTCGCTCTTGATCTTCTTCAGCTCTCTGGGCCGAAGTGGTATAGGCGGAAAGGCGTATAGAAGACCGCAACTCCACTGGCGACGAAAAGAGTCGCCTAGCGAGTGCCGCCTTGGAAATTCCAATGCGCAGAACTGCTGACATTGCGCGATCTCTTCGGTGGCGAATAGATCTAACCAAGGCTCTCCCCACTGCTGAAAGAGACCTTGCACCACCTTAGAGTGACACGCCATTTGTGATCCATCATGCACAGGTGGCTGAGTTAGTCCGCCCTGGCGTTCAAGGAACCTGCCAGGTGTTGAACCACCAGTGACATGCCCTGATGTTCCAGCCACTTCCAGAGACGAAGTGCCTCCTGACATAGGGTCCACGACCCCACCCTGCCCTGTTTGTTGCAATACCACCTGGCGGTGGTGTTGTCCGTGAACACATGCACTACCTTCCCTTTGACAGAGGGAAGGAATGCCTTGAGTGCAAGACGAATAGCCCGGAGCTCCAGAAGGTTGATGTGGAGCCCGGCCTCCGCCGGAGACCAGAGGCCTCTGATCTCCGCCTCCCCCATGTGGCCACCCCACCCCAGAAATGACGCATCTGTTACCATTGTAAACTCTGGTTGGGGAAGGGAGAGGGATCTGCCGTTGACCCAATCCTGGTTGGTCAGCCACCACTGCAATTGGTGCACAGTGCCCTCCAAGATCTGGACGCAATCGCAAAGTTTCCACTGATGCTGTGCCCACTGGAACTTCAGGTCCCACTGCAGAGCCCGCATATGCCACCTGGCAGGAGGCCATGAGGCCCAGCAACCTCAGGGTCATTCTTACCGCAATCCGGGGTAGAGGCTGAAGCACAAGTTACTAACTTGTGTAACGATATATCTGTAAGAGACAGTAGTTAGTGACAGATTCTTTACCTTAGAATATCCCCAGGCGTCAGGCTGGATCCGGAAAGTTTTTGCGTAGCAGTACCCTTGCGTTTCGGTAGGCGGCGTCGTGCGGCTCCGCGTCCGTCGTCGTGATCGCCGGGATGACGTCGCGGGCAGTCCTTAGACGCCGCCCCTGCGCGCTGACGTCAGTTCTGTATACGACTTTCCGCGCCAGGAACGCAGAGCCATGCAAGAAGCTGACATAGGTGTCTGAAAAATACTAGGGCCCTGAAAGGGATGTCCATAACCCTAGAAATCAGTTCGCAGAACGGGGAGGATGGAGTGGGGCGGTAAGGAATCTGTCACTAACTACTGTCTCTTACAGATATATCGTTACACAAGTTAGTAACTTGTGCATCTGAAGAGACACGTTAGTGACAGATTCCTTACCTTAGAATAGATACCCCAGCAATACCAACCCTGTGGTGGGTCTGCGAACAAAGATCAGACAAGGAAGTCCCGGAGGACAGAACGGCCAAAGAAGCCGTCCCTCCGGACCCGACTGTCAAGGCAGTAATGCTTGGTAAACGTGTGCAGCGAGGCCCACGTAGCTGCCTGACAGATATCCTGCAGCGGAACACCGCGGCCTAAGGCCGTGGTAGCAGCCGTTGCCCTGGTGGAATGGGCACGCAGCCCAACAGGAGGCTCCTTCTTAGCCAAAGAATAGCAGGCTTTGATACACAAGGTTACCCAGCGGGAGATGGTTCGCTTGTGCACCGCCCGACCTTTTTTGGCGCCCACGTAGCCAACAAAGAGCTGGTCATCCACCCGGAAGTGTTGTGTGCCGTCGATATAAAAGGAAAGCGCACGTTTTGGGTCCAGACGGTGGAGCCTCTCTTCCTCTCAGGAAGGATGCGGAGGCGGAAAGAAGGTGGGCAAAGTGATGGTCTGCCCAATGTGGAAGGCAGTAACCACCTTTGGCAAGAAGGACGGACGCGTCCTAAGAACAACCTTGTCTGGATGGACAGACAGAAAGGGAGGTTTACATGATAGAGCCTGTAGCTCACTCACCCGCCGAGCGGAGGTGATGGCCACCAGAAAGGCTGTCTTCAGAGTCAGAAGACGAAGAGGACAGTTATGTAGAGAGCTCAAAGGGAGCGCACATAAGAAAGGTAAGAACCAAGTTCAAGTCCCACTGAGGCATCACAAACGGAACAGGCGGGAAGAGGTGTGTAATGCCTTTTAGAAACCTGTTAACAACAGGGGACTTGAAAAGGGAGGGCTGATCAGGAAGCCTGAGGAAGGCCGAGATGGCACAAAGATAGCCCTTGATGGTACCCAGGGCAGAACCCTGTTGGGCCAGGGAAAGAAGGAACAGAAGAACCTCAGAAAGAGGGGCAGAAAGGGGATTCACAGCCTTTGCTGTGCACCATGCCACAAACTTGTTCCACTTGCAGGCGTATACCACCTTAGTGGAGGGACGCCTGGCTGCCAGAATCACATCACAAACTTCGGGAGGCAAGTCGAAAGGAATCAACTGCCGCCGCTCAATCTCCACGCAAGCAGGTGTAGGCTGGACAGGTTCGGGTGGAGGACCGTCCCCTGCTGCTGCGACAGAAGATCCTCCCGAAGAGGCAGACGGATCGGGGGATCTACGCTCATACTGAGTAGCTCGGGATACCAAACTCTTCGAGCCCAGTCCGGAGCCACAAGGATGACTTGGGCCCAGTCGTGCCGAATCTTCTTCAACACTCTGGGTAGAAGTGGTATAGGCGGAAAGGCGTACAACAGACCGCAACTCCACTCGCGACGAAAAGCGTCGCCGAGCGAGTGCCGCCTTGGAAATTCCAACGCGCAGAACTGATGACATTGCGCGTTCTCTTCGGTGGCGAATAGATCTAACCAAGGCTCTCCCCACTGTAGAAAGAGTACTTGCGCCACTTCCGAGTGAAGACGCCATTCATGATCCATCATGCACCTGCGGCTGAGTTCGTCCGCCCTGGCGTTCAGGGAACCTGCCAGGTGTTGAACCATCAGGAACATGCCCTGATGTTCCAGCCATGTCCAGAGGCGCAGAGCCTCCTGACAGAGGTCCACGACCTCACCCCGCCTTGTTTGTTGCAGTACCACATGGCGGTGGTGTTGTCTGTGAACACCTGCACTACCTTCCCTTTGACAGAGGGAAGGAATGCCTTGAGTGCAAGTCGGATCGCCCGGAGCTCCAGAAGGTTGATATGGAGCCGGGACTCCGCCGGAGACCAGAGGCCTCTGATCTCCGCCTCTCCCATGTGACCGCCCCATCCCAGAAGGGACGCGTCCGTCACAACTGTGTGCTCTGGCTGGGGAAGGAAGAGGGATCTGCCCATGACCCATTGCCGGTTCGAGAGCCACCACTGCAACTGTTTTGCAGTCCCCTCCGAGATCTGGACGTGATCGGACAGGTTGCCCTGGTGCTGCGCCCACTGGAACTTCAGGTCCCACTGCAGAGCCCGCATATGCCATCTGGCATGATTGACCAGCAGGATGCAGGGAGGCCATGAGGCCCAGCAGCCTCAGGGTCATCCATACCGAAACCCAGGATAAAGGCTGAAAGATCGGAATCATAGCCTGAATATCCCGGACTCGCCGTTCGGGAGGAGAGCCCGAAACTGCGTCGTGTCCAGAACTGCTCCGATGAAAAGGAGCTGTGGAGAAGGAATCAGATGCGACTTCGGCACATTGATGGAGAACCCCAGCGAGTGCAGGAGTTCGGCCGTAGTCTGGAGGTGGGAGACGACTGCCTGGGACGAGCCCGCCTTCAGCAGCCAGTCGTCGAGGTAGGGGAAGACTGGAACCCCTGCCCGGCGCAGATGAGCTGCGACCACCGCCATCACTTTCGTGAACACCCGAGGGGCACTTGTAAGGCCAAAGGGGAGCACGGTGAACTGAAAATGCTCGAGGCCTACCGTGAACCGCAGGTAACGCCGGTGGGCCGGCAGGACGAGGGTGTGAAAATAAGCGTCCTGCAAGTCCAACGCTACCAACCAGTCTCCAGGGTCGAGGGCAGTCAAGACCTGAGCTAGGGTGAGCATCTTGAACTTCTCCTTCCGGAGGAAGCGATTGACGTTCCGGAGGTCCAAGATAGGACGCATGTCCTCCTTGTCCTTTTGGGCACCAGAAAGTAGTGGGAGTAGCAACCACGTCCTACTTCTGGGGTCGGAACATGCTCGATGGCACTCTTGGCCAAGAGGGCCGTAACTTCCTTCTGCAGAAGCACCAAGTGATCCCCTGACATGCGGTGGTATTGAGGTGGCATGGCTGGGGGGGGTGGTCTCGAAGGGGAGGGAGTAGCCCCTTCGGACAATGTCCAAGACCCACCTGTCCGAGGTGATGGGACGCCAGTGGTGAAGGTGATGGCAGACCCTGCCCCCTACTGGCGTGCTGTGCACCTGAAAGGAAGGACTAGGAGGGCTTGGAGGCCGTGGACGGGTTGGAGGTAGTGGCCTGACCCGCACGCTGGTTGCCCGAACCGCCACGGCGGTATCCACGTCCTCGGCCACGCGAAGACGCTTGCTGCGCGGGCCGGTGGCTGGGCAGCTGACGTGACTGGGCGCCCCTTCCGTGGCCACGAAAGGGGCGAAAAGCAGAGGTGAGCGGAGGGCGTACAACAGAAGGGCCCAGGGACTTGGCAGTAGCCCGTGAGTCCTTAAAACGCTCCAGCGCATGGTCTGCCTTTGAACCAAAAAGACCGACTCCATCAAAGGGCATGTCCATGAGTGTATTCTGGACATCACCCGAGAAACCAGTTGTTCTCAGCCAGGCGTGGCGACGTGGCGCCACCGTCGTTGCAAGCGATCTGCCCAGCGAGTCGGCGGTATCAAGGCCACAACGTATGGTGTATTTAGCCGCATCTCGCCCTTCCGCAATGGCGCGGGTAAGCAGTGTGTGGACCTCCTCAGAACACTGTGGCAAAACAGCCGCCACCGAATCCCACAGGGAGTGGGTATATCGGCCCAAAAGGCAAGCGGTGTTGACGGACCGCAAGCCAGCACTGGAGGAAGAAAAGCCTTCTTCCCAAATCGGTCCAGGCGTTTGGATTCCCTATCCGGAGGGCGGTAGGGAAGGCGGTTTGGGAGGCAGAGGCTTGGACAACCAAGCTCTCGGGGTGGGATGTTGGGAGAGAAACAAGGGGTCGCCCGGAGCAGGGCGATGGCGTCGGGCCACGTTCCTATCCACAGGAGCCCCTGTGGTGGGCTTGGACCAGGCACCCAAAAGAACGTCAGTGAGTGCATCATTAAATGGCAGCACAGTCTCCGAAGAGGAAGCCGCCGGCTGAAGCACTTCTGTCAGGAGATTAGTCCTGACAGCCACAGTAGGCAATTGGAGATGTAAGGCTCCAGCTGCTCTACGCAACACCGTTGCAAAATTAGCTCCCTCCTCCGTAGCCACGGGAGGAGACAGCATGCCAGTGTCAGGGGAGGTGTCTAGACCACTGGCATACCCAAGTTCCTCAGCCCAGTCCGGATCATACTCACACTGTTGTGTGAGAGGGTCCTCAGACCCCTCCCAGCTCTCTTGGTCCTCCTCAGTTTCAAAATATGGAGGAGGAGGGACATTTGGGATCCAAGGTCTCATCGGCGCCGGAGCCGGCGTCGAGCGACGTCGGTCCGGCTCCATGTCCGGAGCCGGAGAGAGCCGGGGACCGACGCCGTCCGGAGCCCCGGACGGCGTCAGGAACGGCACCGGGTCATCGGCGGAGGCGTGGTTAGGTCAACCGGCGTCGATGGGGGGTTGTGGTACCACTGGAGCCGGGATCGAGGCCGAGGCCGGGATGAAGGCTGGTGGGACAGGCGGCGCCGGGACCGGAGTCGACGGCGACGCCGGAGCAACCCCATCAGGGCCCGCGGGGCCCGAAGGCGCACCGGAGGGACCTTGAGGCCCGAAGAGGCGGGCCATGGCCGACAGGAATTGTATTTCGGCCGGAGTCGCCCCCGAACCCGGAAAGGACGGGGTAATGCGGGGGCGGCTCCATAGGCATGTCCGGGGCCGCGGGCGGTGCCGACTGGGGCCTCAGCCGAGTCGCGAGACCGCGAGGCGGAGTCTTAGAGCGATGACGCTTCTTAGACTTTTTGTGCTTCGACTTACCCGAGGAGCGCGAAGACTTGGACTCCGACGACCGGCGGGGACTCCGCGACCGGCCCCTCGACCTCTCCCGGGACCAGGGCTTGGTGCGGCGCGGAGCCGACTGCCGGACCTCGAGTAGCTTTCGAGACCGCTCTCGCAAGGCCTTCGGGTGAAGTTTCCGGCAGTCAGGGCACGACTTCGTGTCGTGGTCTCGGCCGAGACAGAAGAGACACTCTAGATGCGGGTCTGTGATCGACATCATTCGACCACAGGCGTCGCATGGCTGAAGCCGGGCATCCCTACGACACCTAGGAGTCGATAAAGACTCAAAAGAAACAGTGAAAAAATTCACAAAAAGTTAGTCAAAAATTGACTAGGGCACTGCTCTTCCCGGATCTGCGCTTACTGGCGCGGAAAAGAAGAACTGACGTCAGCGCGCAGAGGCGGCGTCTAAGTACTGCCCGCGACGTCATCCCGGCGATCACGACGCCGGCGACGGACGC